>PVIJ01003114.1:84838-142467 GCA_004024925.1 Scalopus aquaticus
CGGTGAGAGGGTTCACCAGAGACAGAGTGGGAAGCAGAACAGGCAGATCAGAAGTACACTGCTGAGGGGAGCAGCGGGCGAGGCAGGAGAGGTCTGCCGCACCATGTGGGATTCTCCCCGGCTGGGCGTCGAACTCACATCGCTGCTGCCGACAGCTCCACAGCGCAGCGCTTAACCGCTGCGCCACCAGGGAGGCCCTGAACACATATTGATTAACAATGAGTGAGGTTTTCTGGAAATACATAAAACAAATCAGTCACTTCCTTTAGAAGTTTATCATTCCTTGGTTTCACTTATAACAGGACTATAAGGAAACCAAATAGGAGAGAGACACTCAGTAGGGGTGGGGGGAGGATAAGGGCACAAAATGGAGTAGAATAGAACACAAGGGACCACGGAGATGGATCACGGGTGAATTGGTGGTAGGTTAACCAAGGGGAATACAAAATGTAAAACATAAATAACAATAAAAATATATACATTAAAAAAAAGAAGTTTATCATTCCTTATAGGCATATCCTTAGTAAACAATAATTCCAGGTATAAAGAACCCAGAAATAAGTAAGAGTGGATAATAAGAGGTCTGCTGGGGAAGATGGCTTGAGATTTGATAAAGGACAGAAGGGCTGAGGGTTATATCATTCCTTGGGGAGTCTTACCTTCTTTTTTTTTTTTAACATACAAGCTGGGGTACAGGACAGAGGCATGGGGCAGCGAGAGGGTTCACCAGAGACAGAGTGGGGAGCAGAACAGGCAGATCAGAACTACACTGCTGAGGGGAGCAGCAGGTGAGGCAGGAGAGGTCTGCCCCACCATGTGGGATTCTCCCAGGCCGGGCGTCGAACTCGCGTTGCCGCTGCCGACAGCTCCACAGCGCAGCGCTCAACCGCTGTGCCACCGGGGAGGCCCCGGAGTCTTACCTTCTTAAAAAGTAATCAGGGAAGGCTTCCAGAAGGAAGTGGTCCTGGGACATTAATATAAAAAAGAAATGAGACTTAAATATGGATGTAAAGAGGAGCAGTTACTGTCCATGGGCATGACAGGGTCTGAAATAAAGCAGACTTGGGCCAGATAGACCTGAATTTTGGGTTCTTGGGTCACTACCCACTAGCTCTATGACTCTGGGCAAATAAGCAACTCGCAGGAGCCCCCATTTATTCACCTCTAAAATGGAAGTAGTAGTCCAGGTGACCTCAGAACAGCATTTGTTCTTTTTAATTCCAAACACTTGATGATCACATACAAGAGACCTTAGTTTTATTCTAGATAATGGGGGTGCAACAGTGAACAAACCACATAACAGCCCTCTCTGCATAGAGCTGGCATTTCAGTTGAGAGTCCAACAAAGTAATGTATGGTCAAGAGATTAACCTAGTACCTACAACATAAGTACGGAAGCAGAGCATTTTCATCTCAGCTGTTAAGGTCAGAAGGTGTCCTGAGCATGAAGAGGGCTTATGAGGGATACTGCAAAGTAGGATTTTGATCCAAGTTTTTAACGGATCCTGAAAATTGTTTTTTTCCCATCCTCCCCTTTCTTTTTATCTTTCGGTGTGTCTCATGTGTGCACTCCCTTTATATTATTCCTGGTTAAGGTTGCTCCTTACAGGAGCTAGAGAACAGCTCGTTGGCGTTTATGCCACTGGAATTATTTAGAGCCTCTTTGTAGAGCAGAGCCAGCTGGCCTGGTACCTTGGAGCCTGGCAGATCGGCAGGGTATGGAGAAAGGTGTGTTTCTCAGGTAGGACCATGTGTTCAGAAAAAAATGTCCTCCTTCATTCAAGAGAATGTCGCTGCTTCAGGAGGAGAAGACTGTGGGCCCTCAAAGTCTCTTCGGGGAGCATCAGATCCAACCCTCACCACCACTGCACATGTTGAGAAGAATAGGAGGTGGTATTTGAACAAGACTTGTCAATTTTAAGAACTGAATTGTAAAGAGAAATCGGGCGAACTTGCTAATCACAAACCAGGCACCACCGCACCCTAATTCCTAACATATCAAAATTGCATTTTTAAATACTATTGACACAGTCTAAGAAACTCCAAGAATTGCTCTGTAGTCTGCAGAGGAGGAGTCTTGTCATCCTTAGGAAGGAACTATGAGGCCTCCTGAACTTATTTTGATCTGTACCCCTCAGTGGGCTAAGAGACATGTGAAAGGAGTAGGCCTATTTATCCAATAGACTATTTAAGGCCATGGAAGCATTTTCGATGTGATTTCCAGGGGAGTTGAGTTGGTATCTTTTAGACAGGGACAGGAATGTCGATCATGGAGGTGTGCTCCTCTACAACATTTAGGGGAAGATGTGCCCAGAGAAGGAAATAGACTTACCAAGGTCACACAACCAGTTAGGAGCCAATTTGATACCCAAGTTTGAGACCTATAAACAGTGACCTCCTGCTTCCAACCTGCATCCCTGCCAGATCAGACACATCCTGTTCTTTGACCAGCTTGCTTTGAACTTACAAGCTAGGAATTGATCCCACATGACTATAGTAACTGCTGTGGGTTTACTCTCATGCCAGGCTCTGAGGCAGACACTTGATGAACACAGTCTCAAAACTCCCTGTGTGATAGGCACAACTCTTGGCCCCGTTTTAAAGATGAGAAAACTAAGGCTAAGGGAAATTAACAAACTTGCCCAAAATAATACAGTAAGTGAACAGTAGCAAATTTCAAATTTGTGGTATTTATTTGTTTTCTCATTTATAAAAGAAAGCCCTAATCATTCAACAATGAGAAAATATAGGCATTATAAGAAAATCTATTTTTAAGGTCCCATGCAAACAAATATTGATCGACATATTCTGGAGTTTTTTTTTTTTTCTTTTTTTAACTACATACAGTAACTTTATAAGACTGTAACACATGTCTGTACGATTTTGCACCACACTTTCAGTTATAATATAAATGTGTTCCATGGTGTTACACAGTCGTAAACATCATGTCTAAGAGCTGCTTGATAGTCCCTGTGATGGCTGTGCCAGAGAGATGTTTGGAAGGACAGGGATGGAGGGGGAGAAACAGAGTAGAGATGGGAGATTGACATTTGGAGGTGGAATATAAGTATAAGAGCAAGGAAAGTTGAGAGAATCCCATGGGATTTGACCATTTTTGATTCACCAGTAGTTCAGACAGGTTTTCTAGAAAGGCATTGGCCCGTACCAGAGAGCTGAAAGAGGGAAGCTCCATGGATGAATAAAGACCTGCTTATATTTCTAGTCTATATTATCGTAGCAACCCCCTGATTCATCTTTCAGCCTCTAATCAGCAAGATCCATTGATTATGAGACTGCTCCTCTTTACCCATTACCTGTCACCATCTACGGGAAGCCCTCCCTGCCCCAGCACTAATCAGGGTGCCCTCCCTCTACTCCGGATGCCTCGCCCGCCCAAGCACGTACAGGGTGTTTCCTTAAGGCAGACACCAAATCTGCTCTGTTCACACCAGAGTCCCTGGAGCCAACAAAGTACTAGACTCATGGTTGGTGCTCAGATGTTGTCTAATTAACTAACCAATTAACTGATTCATTCACAAGCGCTATCTCAACCTTCCCTCCCACTTTCTTTTTCCCTCTGCGGTGGCGATCAATCATTAATGTACCTTGGAATCATCTTGGGCCCAGGTTAAAGAGCAGCTTCTCATTCAGAGGTTTGGGATGCAGCTTGAGATTCTGCATTATTAACAAGTGCTAAGGAGAAAGTTGTGCCTCTTTAAAGAACAAGTAAGGGAATTCTATTGTCTCCCACCCCAGGCATTTAGCATCCTGTACTTTATGAATTCATTCATTCAGGAAATACTGATTCAGCATCTATTATCTTCCAAGCCTGTACTTGGAGGACTCAATTGTGATCCAAGCAGATGTGATCAAATGCCCTCTTAGAGCATATGTCTGGTGGGGAGGCTGGCCTTATGATCACTTGCAGCTTAAAGACAGGGACACTGTCTGAAAAATGTTCACTAGGTGATTCTGTCATCGTGTGAACATCATAGAGTGTAATTACATAAATCTAGATGCTATGATCTACTCTGTACATAGTAGGGACTTTGTCCAAATATAGATGGGACGCCCGTAGGGACCACCATTGAATATATGGTTAGACATTCACTTAAATGTCATTAAATGACACATGACTAATTTCAACAACGTGCTAATTCACCAATGCTTTCAAACTGATTTATGTACCAGAGTGTAGGTAGCGTGATACAGTGGGATTTTATTAGGATAAAGGGGTGACCTCACCCAGGGGGTCAGGGCACTTTCTCTGGGAAAGTCAGAATTGATCTGAAAGCTAAGGATGAGCAGGCTTAAAGAGGTAGAGGGGCAAGGGAAAAGCATTTCAGACAGAGGGAATAGCATATGCAAAGACCCTAGGGAGTAAGAACATGGTCAGAGTTCTGAGCATATCTGCAATCCATAGGAGCCCATGAGAATTCTTCATCACTTGAGCAAACAATAAAAAACAAAACCAAAAAAATAACAGGAAGAATCTCCTTAGGGAAATTAACACCTTGGTAGCCTTCGTGGTTGCGACAATGGCATTTTCTAAGGTGCTGAGAAATGATGGAATTGTGAGAAATGTGAGGATGGAGGTAAGGCAGGGAGAATTCAATGAACCACATTCCTAGTATAGGATCTCCCTTTGGCATCGCCAAAATGGCTAGAGGTTTTTGATATAAGAAAAACAAAGACTTGGATTCAAAACTTCCTTCTATCACTTCCATGTCTCTTGGGCAAGTCGTTTCAAGGTTCCCTAATCTGTGAAATGGGTGTGATAGCTTCCTTCCATGGTGGTGATTGGGAGTTTTAAAACCTAATTTGCATAAAGCAATCACTCAGTCATTTCGCCTCCTTCCTTCCAACCTTGAAACCTAAGATGTCTCAATCTGATGTTGGCACTTTTCACTGGTGATGGGCCCTCAGTGGTGGGGAAGGCCAGTGGTAGGAAATCACATCATGCAGAAATGAGGTGATCCGCTTAAGATTCGGTCTGAAAAATCAACTTCTACAGCTTCAGCTGACATGCTGGCCTGCTGATCAAAAGCCTTTTCTCCAAGGAGAAGATGGGTTAGAGCCATGAGAAGGGAACTCCTTGACTTTCCAGCAAGTCTATGGCTGCAGACATGTGAGAACATTGGCCCAGCTATTCACCTTGTAGTCATGGTTTGATGTGTCTGCAGGGAGAGGGCCGTCAGGAATTTTCACAAAATGGGGCATCTTTGAGAAAAAGGTTTGCCAAGTATCTCCCGTCTTTGGAGGAAGGGGTGGATTATTCCATCAGTGTGAGTTTGAGCCCAGAAATAGCCCTCAGCACCAACTTTCATACTAACGCTGAGGCCAGGTCTGCGCTGCATCCCATGCTGGCTTTATGACACTGCGTTGGGGATTCCTCCTTAGTTTACTCATCCACCAAGTGGATTACCCCAGGATCTCTTTGACGGGCAATGGAAAGGATGGATTTTAATGCCAAGGGGGCATCACACCAGGCCTTGGGAAGTGCCATTATTGTTGCTAGTAATGGAACTCGTGAGAAGGCGCTGCCAGTGAAGGCAGCCTTGACTCTGCCCTGCCCCTCCCCTCAGTGCTGGGTGACACAAGCACATGCTCTTCTGAGCCTGAGACTTGAAGGGGTGACAAAGAAGGTGCTTTGACGATGATCTTCAAGATGGAGATGTGTTGATAAAGCTCCTCATAGTGCCTGGGACAAAGTAAGTCCTCGGTATAGGGGAGCTGTATTATTTTACAAATGATGCTGTTGTTGTTGTCATTGCTGCTGCAGCTGTTCCCATCATCACCACCATCATCGCCACCATCATCATCACCATCACCATCATCACCATCACCATCACCATCACCGTCCCATTAATCACCATCATCATCATCCAAACTACAGGGACTGGGATAAGCTTAACCTTGACTGGCATGGCCAGGAGAAAACTGGGATTCAATGTGTTCTGTTGAAGTTAAAATCTGTCGTCTTTCAAACCAATGAGGCATTTGTTGGATTGTCTATATTGTTCCCATTTTACAGATGAGGAACTGAGGTCCAGGAAAGAGAAGAGTCTTTCCCATGTTAACACAGCCGTTAGTAACAACCTGACCTGAACCTGACTCACAGCATCTCATGCTCTTTCTACCAACCCATAGCAGCTCCCACTCACCAGCTTGCCTGGCCCTCGAGAATCTCATCACAGTGGCCCCAGTTCTTCTCCATCACTCCTTTCTTACAAGAACTCTGCCCGCAGGCTGCTCACTTCCTATTAATTGCAAACACTCCAGATTTTCTGGACTCTGAGCCTTTGCACATCCTTTCCTCCTTACCCACCATGCCCATCCACCCTTGACCCAAGGAAACGTTTCCACCAATCTGTTCCTTTCCTTGTGTTCCCGGCCCTGGCGCTGGAGAGCCGCCCCCAGAGGTACACCGTGAGAGCATGCGAGTGCGCAGATCTTACCGAGGCACGAGGCCCTCATAATTTCCATGAGGAATGGAGATGAGAAACTCGATCCACGTGTCTCCACTCACCTTCTTGCACATGCCCGAGAGTTACGAGCAGTATAGATTATTTTAATGACAGTATTACTTCCAACTGCGTATCTCCCATCTGTTCTTCCCCAATTACGAATGCAGGAACCCAGCATGTGTCTCCATTTTGGCAGTAGAGAATGAAATATAAGTGCTATAAAAGGGAGTATATTCTTTGAACAATACAGTTGGCACCTGTGAAGCTTTTCTTGTGTTTCAGGCTCTCCTGCCTCTTCGAGAGGTAGCTGGAGTCTCCTTCAAGAAAATGCCACAGCATGCCCAGCTGTCCTCCCTTCTCTCAGCCAGGGCTACTGAGAAATGACATGCCAGCGGTGGTGGGGGTTGTCCAAGAAAGAGCCTGGGGTACTTGTGGAAATGGCCCAGGCCACAGTGGGAGGAAAACAGAGTAAATGGGGAGGCTTTTTGACACCATAAGTGCACGGGGTGTGGGCCAAGTCTGGGAGATAGAGCAGACAAAACCAATACCATGGATGTCAGTAGTTAAAGATCAGTAACTGTATCAGGCAAAGTAAACCAAGGGTGTCATCAGTCCTCTTTTTGCATCTAGGAAACAAAGGTTCAGGAAGGTTAGGTTAACTGTATGAGCTCACACAGCAAGGAAATGGCAGAGCTGAGTCAAAACCAGCTGTAATAAGGAAGACATTGTTCGTAACCACCACACACACCCTCATAGTGGACCCACCTCCCTGGCCCCAGCCAAGGTGAACTGATGTCCTGCTTGCACCCCCATAACTACCAAGCCAAACCCAAACTGACATCTCTCACCCCTGCTGCAGCAACAGAAAGGATCAGACCCAGAAGGGAAACTAAAAGGCACCAAGTCCTAGATTTCAGAAAACAAATCAGTCTCTGGGTGAGACACTTGGCGGGGGGACGGGAAGAAATCCCTAAATGTTTTATTAGCAGAATTCAACAACTACAAATATTAACAGCAAGGCTATGAATTATTTAAAATTCAACTACCCAAATCAGCCTATAAATTAAAGATGAAAGGTTCTTGTCAGCAAGAAAGAGGCCAGGATTGCTTTGGGTTTTAGTTCTTAAGAAGAAAGGATGGCCTCATGTTTCCTGACCACCTACTGTGTGCCAAGTGCTGTGTTTTTTTTTTTCCTTTTCTGTTTGGAGTCCCACACAAAGGCTGAGAGGGAGAAGCTATCAGTTGTAGATGCAGGAAACCAAAGGCTTGAGCCAGAAAGTGATTTCTCTGCAGACACAGAGTAAGGTAATAGGGAAGCTGAGGCTGAACCAGCATTTGCCTGTGTTCAAAGCCGTCTCTTTCCAGGTTCCCAGCTGCCTCTCAGCTGGAGGACATGTGTGGGTGGAGAAGCAGAGAGCAGAGACCTAGACACATCACACTGAATTTGGGTTAATGACCTGCAGATCCCACAGAAAATCTCAAAGAAGCAAAGCTCCCCTCCACCCCAGGATGCCAGGAGTTGGTCACACTCTTACTGCTGCTGCTGCTGCTTTGCTTGTTCTTGTTGTTTATATATATATTTCTTTTTTTAACTCATTTAATATTCACAGAAAATTTTCAGAAACAATACAGAGCGTCTCCACAGGCACCTCACTTGCTTTGCTCTATGGAGAGCATCTTACCTGCCACGACATACCTGTCAGCACCAAGAAGCCAACATGGTGCTGCTGTTAACTGACTTCAGGCTTCATTGGGATTTTGCCAGCTTCTCCAGGAACATGCTCTTTCTCTTCCAGCATCCACTTCACAGGGAGTTTAGTCCTCATGTGCTCTCAGTCTCATCTGGCGGGAGGTGATTTCTCCATCTTTTTTTTTTTTTCTTAGAGAAGGGACCTTTTTTTTTTTAATTTTTAAAGATTTATTTTTTTTCCTTTTTTTTTATTGTTATTTATGTCTTTTACATTTTGTATTCCCCTTGGGCAGCCCACCACCAATTCATCTTTACGGGCTTCTCATGAGGCTGAAAGGATCCTGAGGAATACTGCTCAGGCATTTTGTCGAATGTCCCTCGATCTGAGTCATACCATTTCTGCCAACTGTGTGGCAGTGGAGAAGTGACTTGAACCCTCTTATCCTGTGAGTATTAAGTGAGATGAGCCATGGAAAGCCCCAGATAGGGCCAGGGCTCTCAACCAGCACAGCCATTATTTTATGGGATTGGTATCAAGCTTGTGAGCGAAGGTGCGAGGGAGTGATTCTGCGTGACTTACTCTGGAGCACCGATTGCTTTGCTGGAAATCAGGAATCCCAGATCAAAGAGGACTAATAGGATCATTTGGTCTGACCCTCCCTTGCTGCTTGAGTGCCTGTCACAGAGTAGGTTGCTCTGGCCCTGAGACATACTTCTCTCTGTAAGGCGCCCATGCCACCCCCTAGCTACTGGGCCTGCTCTTATCTCTGAGCCTTTTAGTCCCTTGGAACTTCCTGGGAATCCTAGCCCGCTCACTCCCTTGCTCTGTAGAATGGCAACTTCCTTCTGGCCCTCCCTGCAAAGCTCTAACAGCCTAGATTTCTATCTCCCTGTGGAAACATAAGAAACGGGAAGATTCACTGAGAACTTGGTCTCTGTACTCTACAAGTGCTCCCTCTTGTCTTGTTTTATGATGGGTGCTCTCTCTGTTCCAACCTCAGCAGATTCATCAGTAGCCAAGGAAGCCATCCCCCTTCACTTGCTTGGCCCTTGTCAAGCTTGAGGTTTTTGTGGAGGGAGAAGGTTTGAGCAGGAACACTGGTGTGTAAGCCCTTCGAGTACATTACTCGTAATTCTCAAGGTGGTCGGCAGCGACTCAGAATATACTTGGTTGTCAAGATGTGGGGTTGGGGTGCTGCAGAGTCTACTGGGGAGATGTCAGGGGTTCTGCTAAACATCCTGCAATGTGCAGTATTCCCACAAGTAAGAATACTTGGGTCCAAAATGTCAATCTTGCAGAGGCTGAGAAAACGTGACCTAAGGAGATCTCAAAAGATAAGCATGTCCGTAAAGTACCATCGGTTTGTTATGGTTTCTTTTTTCTTGCTAAGTATATATTCACTTCCAGACCTAATTTTGAATTCATGCCTTTGAATACTTTTTTCTCAAGAAGACGCTAAATCATATTCACTCAGGCCCCACCAAATTTGAGCTGTCCTTGTGCAGGGGCACCAGAACCTTTTCCCCCAGGACAGGTTTTACTCTTGCAATTTCTTCTCTCTACAGGATCATGCTCATCAATATAAACAGGTGTTAAGATTTCTCATCTTAAAAAACAAACACAGCACCTTCCTTGACCCGTGAAAATGAATCGGCCTCCACTCCTATTCAGCCCTCCTTGACAGCATAACCTCTCCAGAGAGTTGCGTGTCTTCATCCGCCTCCAGGCCCTCACCTTCCTTCTCTCTTGAGCACACCAGGCTCTCACCCACCACCTCCCTCCCAGAAAGATCTCAAGCCTCATAGTCAGTGTTCCCAGTGGCCCCATCCTGCCACATCCAGTGACCTGTTCTCTATCTCTACTTGATGTACCCCGTTTGTGGCATAAATGGCCATGCCTTCCTGCTAGAAGCATTTTCTTTATTTTGTCAGACAACACACTTTCCTGCCCATTTCATAGGTAACCCTTGCTCCCTCCCTCCTTCCGCATCCTCCTTCCTTCCCCATCTCTAAATGTTAGAGGGCGCCAAGGTGAAAGCCTCAGGTCTCTCACTCCCTCTGTGATTTCATTCAGCACGGTGGTTTTAAATGCCAAGTAGCTCCAGCCCCAACTTCATAAACGCTTCCATTTGAATGGCTAATGGGCATCATCGCAAACGTTCCATGTCTTAAATCGAGCTCATTATTCCCTCAACCTGTTCCTCCCGCAGTCTGTCTTTCTTGGAAATGGCACCAACGTGTGCCCTATTACTCAGGCCAGAACACTTGAAGTTTATCCTTCACTAGTTAGTTCTGCCTCTCATATCCACCTCCAGACTCAAAATCCTGTCTGTTCCACCTTGAAATTAAGTCATTATTCAAAAATTTCTCAACTCCCTCAGTCTACCTCCTAGTTTAGGCCAGCATCATCCCTTACCTGGGCAATGGCAAAGACCTCAAGACTGGTCTGTTTCCCTCTTACCCATCGATCACAGTCCATTCTCCACACAATAACTGGAATCATTTTTAAATAAAAACCAGGTCATATCATGCCCCACCCAAAATCTATACCCAAGGGCTTTCTCTGGCAGTCTCAGAATGAATCCAAAGTCACCTTCACCACCTATGCCCTCTCTGATCTGATCACTGCCTATCTAGACCATTTCCTACCGCCACTCCCTGCCATACTTGTTGTCCTTCTAGTACTCCGAGCTCGGCTCTGCTTCAGAACCTTATCATTCCCTCTTTGGAGAATGCATTTCTACTAGATGTTTAAGTAGCTGACTCCATCATTCTTCTGGGTCTTAGGAACCTGCTTCATGCATTCATAAACATGTTTAATGTGTAATACATATATTATGAAATTTGAAGTTCTGAGGCCAATTTCCAATGTGGGGGAAGGGAGTTTCTCCCTCACCAGACACCCAGCACCCAACTGTATATCCAAACTTAGTTTTGACACTATCAATCTTGAGACAGTATCAGGTCCCACAAGTTAAGGGCTTTGTCTCCCCAAGTGCTCGCCACTTGAGATATGCAAGTCTAAGTCCAGGTTGTTTTGTTTTTTTTTTTAAAGATTTATTTATTTATACATACAAGCTGGGGTACAGGCCAGAGGCGTGGGGCGGCGAGAGGGTTCACCAGCGACAGAGCGGGGAGCAGAACAGGCAGATCAGAAATACACTGCTGAGGGGAGCAGCGGGCGAGGCAGGAGAGGTCTGCTGCACCATGTGGGATTCTCCCCGGCCGGGCGTCGAACTCGCGTCGCCACTGCCAACAGCTCCACAGCGCAGCGCTCAACCGCTGTGCCACCAGGGAGGCCCCTAAGTCCAGGTTGTTATCTGTGTTTCTGACTCACTGTCTGCAGGACAAAGCTTCTCATAACCCCTTCCTCGGGTTCAATTCCTTTCTTAAAGCAATACCAGAAAGCAAGGAAACTTGTTACCTACCAGATTGCTGGTTTATTATGAAAGAATATGATAAAGAATGCAGGTGAACATCAAGATGGAAGATTTGCATAGGGCAAATCTTGGGGAAAGGACATGGAACTTCCATGTCCTGCACAAGGATGCTTCTTTCTTTTTTTTTTTTAAATAAGATTTATTTATTTATGCATACAAGCTGGGGTACAGACCAGAAGCATGGGGCCGCAAGAGGGTTCACCAGAGACAGAGTTGGGGGCAGAAGAGGCAGATCAACGGAAATACACTGCTGAGGGGAGCAGTGGATGAGGCAGAAGAGGTCTGCTGTGCCATGTGGGAATCTCCCGGACAGGCGTCGAACTCGCATCACTGCTGCCGACAGCTCCACAGAGCAGAGCTTAACCACTGCGCCACCAGGGAGGCCCAGGATGCTGCTTTCTACAAGCTCTCTGAAACCATCTTCTTGGGAAAGTTCATTATGTAGAATTGATGGATTAATTCATTGGCTATTGACAACTGATTCAACCCCAATTCCTGTCCCTTCCCTGGAGGGTCAGGCTGTGGGACTGAAAGTTCCAACCCTCCCATCACAAGGTTGGTTCTCCTGGCAACAGGAGCCACCTCAGCTGCTTCCAAAATTTACCTCCTTGGGCCTCCCTGGTGGCACAACAGGTTAAGTCTCAGCACTACAAAGCTATCTGCAGCCACTGCAGCATGAGTTCGATCCCCAGCCAGGGAGCTTCCCACATGGTGGGGCAGGCCTCTCATGCCTTGCCCGCTGCTCCCCGCAACAGTGTACTTCAGTACTTCAGATCTACCTGTTCTGCTCCCCACTCTGTCTCTGGTGAATCCTCTCACCCCTCCACACACACACCTCTGGCCTACACCCCAGTTCATATATTCATAAATAAGTAAATCTTTAAAAAACAAACACAAACTAAATTTACCTCCTTGCCATCACAAGGCGCAAACCTTCTTCACATTCAACGTGTGGAAAATTCCAAGGGTTTGGGAGCTGTGAGTCAGGAACTATGGATGAAAACTAAATATATATGAGGTGTGTATATATATATATATATATGTGTGTGTGTGTGTGTGTGTGTGTGTGTGTGTGTGTGTGTATTTGGTGACCAAATGTATATTTCTTATAAATCACAATATCACAACTCTTCGGATATTACACATTACTAGACCTGTGTTGCTTTCAAGCCTATATAACTAGCTCTGAAATCACAAACAGTAGCTGCTTCGAACAAACAGAAAGCATGTGCCAACTGATCCTGCTTGTGGATGCCAGCTTCCTTCTGGGGCCATGCAGAGCCAGGCTTTCCCTGTGGTCTCTGAGAGCCTTTAAACATAGGAACCAACCAAGTAAAAAATTGTTCTGATTCAGACTGGAGAGGGTGATTGATAATGGTGATGATGGTGATGCTTTTGATGGAGGAATATGTAAGTGGTAGCCTCTATTTATTGAGTCAAATGTATGCCAGACCCTGTGCTAAGAACATACTCCATTTAATGCACCTAATAGTAGAGTAGCTCTATGAAGTGGGTCTTTACTCCTATTTTATATGAGGAAAAGTGCTGCTTCAAGTGAAGAACTGCAGCTTACCTGAATTTACGGAGCAAACAAGTGGCAGAGCAGGTATCCCTGCCTTCATCTGTTTAACCCTCAAATCTATTTCTGTCTTATCCTGGGATCTTCCATCTTTCCTCCCTTCTCTGAAAATGCATTATCCTATAGGATCTTTAGAAGCCCTGCGACCATTCTCCTTCATGCATCAGTTTTGAGGTTCCATAGCCTGGGCTTCCGGATTCTACAATTGTTGGGGGGGTGGGTGTGAACTGATTTTATCAGCATTTGGCTGAATACTCATTCTGGGAGTTTTCAGAGGCCATCCTTGGCTATGGATGTCTCCTGAAACCTTGGACACCTAAGCAAGACCAGACCTCCAGTCAATCAGCAAATTGGCATGTGTGTGTGGAGGGGTGGGCTGAGCCCCAGGAAGCAGGGCAGCTTGTCCAGCCTTGCCAGCGAGTTAGTGGCAGAGCTGGGACTTGGGACCCACTCCTGAGGCCCAGGGGCCGGCACCTGCAGTGCAGCGTTGTCCTGCAGCACCTTCCTTCTGCACTTCTGTGTCTCCCTGCCTCCCATTCTTCACCACTGCCACTGCATTTTGTTTTCTATTTCAAATGGTAATGCTCTTGCTCTTACATAGCCCCTTTCTGCCAAATGGGTCCCTGTGCACGGTACAGGTGTTGGTAACAGATATTACCCGCCATCTGTCTTTCTTAATCACACTCGGCTGCTGAAATGCAGCCACTTCTAGGGTGAAATATGGCCCCCATTTAGCCATGTGTAACACCAGTGGAAGCGTCCGTGAAGACTGCATGACGAAACGGAGGTAGGGAGATTTCCCTGGGCCTGGGCTTTGGGTGTGAGGTCACCTATTAGAGCTTGCTCAGAGAGCTTCCTGTGGGGTCCCTTGAGATCTGGACTGAGGATGTGTCCTGGCCTCCACGAGAGCCTGGATCACAGGTAACCCCAACTTCCAGGCTTTTAAGCTGCAGTGAGAAATGCATTAGCCAGCTCTGTGACCACAGACCAAGGGAGCAGGGAACTGGTCCTCCAAATCACTGAATCCATCACCTTCTCTTGTTGCGCAATCAGTAAATACATCCCACAGTTCCAATGCACGTTTCACCTCTTGATGGCTGAGTTAGCTCGAACAGTCTATTAACCGCTCTGAGTTCTCAATTTTCTCGCTTGTGTAGAGGGAATCATTGTGCAAGCTGAAAGGGTTGTCTGAAAGTGAGATGGGAAAAGGCATGCAGTGATCTTAGTAGACTACATAATAGTTGCACAATAAATGTTAGCAATTGTTACTGTGAGTAAGAGAATTAAGGGAAATGTGAAATAGCGAGACATAAATTTTAACTTTATAGGGACTTCATTTATTGCAGCAACAACAGTAATAGAAAGCTCTCACTTCAAGGTAATTTTACCCTCTCTCCTATCCTTTTTCCTCCCTGGTTTCTTTCTTGCCTGAGACTTTGTAGCCATATTATTTTCTAGCTTTTCCAAAAAGGATTTCAAACATTCACTAACTGAATGACCTCACCTAAGTCCCTGCATATTCTGATTCTGAGCTGCTGTCTCTCCTTTGGTCCATTTCAACTCACGCTCCCTGAGTGGCGCCTGTGTGCCAGACTTTGGGTACAGAAAGAAACAAGGTTCCCCTGAAATCTGACCATCTACAGGTAGTGATAGGTACATGCACAACTCGTTGTCCCTGTAAAGACAGAAGTTGGACTAGAGCAACTATAATTAAGATGGCAGCATCTGAAGTTCAGGGGTGGGAGGTGGGGAGGAGAGAGTCTTCTGCCATGGGATCTTCAGGGCTGGTAAGAGACTGCAGGGCTGGAGCTCACGCCTTGCCCCCACCTGCTTCACCCCAACGGGCAGCTCTGTTTTCTTCAGTTCTCCAAGCTCAGGTCCCACATAAAGTCAAGTGTGAATAGAGGTTTTGCTGCTGTTTTTTCCTTACTTTGAATGAAAAGTTTCAGATCCTTTTCTGGGCTGACATCCCAGGCTTTGCTCCCCAGTTGTGTCTTTACACATCATCCACTTTGATTGATCCTATGGCCTGTGTTGCTGAGTTAGCTGTCACGGGACTGGCTCACCTGTCTCTCCTGGCCTTTGGCAGAAACCTCAGGCTTGACTGCTCTGTGGAGAATAGGAACCCGTGTGGCTGTGAAGGGCAGCACTGGAAAGAATAGAGAAATTTCTAGAGGGGCAAATTGGGGCTTAATGGCAAAAGGCATATGCTACATACCTCCTTATGAGGGTTCGCCGGCCCCCAAAATCTCAGGGCTCACTAATTCTATGGTTCCCATATAGGCCCATGCTTCTGCATGCCCTGAGCCCGTGAATGTGGGAGGGAGAGGGCCACCCAAGGACACCTTCCCTTCCAAGGAAGTACAAGGAAGCTAAATTAATTTGAACCTCACCTTCCAGCTTGTGATGGAATTTGTTGGGGTGCAAAGGAAATCCTCCTGCACCTCTCTGACTGTTTCTAAGTTGGCAAATAATCAAACGAGCATCCCACAGATTGATAAGAGGAAAAAGAAGAAGCTTAATAAATACATATACCACACCTTACCAAGGGTGATTAAGTAGCTCCCATGTGGCTTCACACACCACCTTAAATAACTTAGCTAAGAGAGAAGGGCTTGGGGGTGAGGGGAGAAAGAGAAGGTCAGTTGGGGAGTTTACCTGGAAATGCACAAGAGACAAAGGTCTGCAGACTGAGTTCTGCCTTCTCCTGGGAAAGAGACAAGGCCATTAGCTCTTCCCAAGACACACCGTTATGCAAGTTTGCGTGTCAATGTCTTTCTCAAAAGCAGCCTCCTCCCAGCCTTAAAACCCCCTCCCATTAAATCAACTTTTGTAGAATGATCTATTTTGAGGAGTAGATTTTTGCTCCCCTACAAGGTATATTTGTTAATTGGGGAGGACGCAACCTCTTTATTGTGTCTCTACTTTAATGTGTAACTTTTTAATACTGATTAGTTTCAGTCTATGGGTTTCTATCTGTGCTCTGGCCCTCGCCAAGGCCAATGTCCGGGTAGGCTGTCTGCTTAGGAAGACAAAGGCAAGAGCCTTAGTGGGACTCGGAAGGAAGGCCGGCCTGGCATTTCCTAGCCCACACGCATTCGGATGCTCCCTTCCAGCAGGAGGAGCGGTGGCATCTGTCGAGGATGAAGCCTGTGTGTTGGGTGTAGCGTGGGGCTGTCCTGCATTCAGGGCACGTTGCTTTCCTGGCGGATTCGTCCAGCCCCACACCTCCTTTTGTATCCTGTGCATGTCTTGGTAGAGTGCTAAGTGTTTTGTGCCATTACAAATGCCCCTTTTGTATCATACCAACTCCTGCTGGTGTCTCCTCACAGCCTACAATAGGTTGTACATTTATTTCCGCTAGGACTTTTCAAAAAGGACACTAGATCTTCTGTATGGGAAAATCTGCCTCCCCCAACTACCCCCGCACCCCTCCCGAAGTGAGGCCCAAGATTAGCTCCCTGGATGGTTTGGAATTTCTTTTTTTCAGTTTCCTGAAATAGCCAGGAATCCAAGGAAGGAGGTGGAGATGCGGGTCTCCAGTGTGAGGAGGGGTTTGGAAGACTGGGCTTGCTCCTGTCACTCAGAAAAAGACAGGAGCACAGAGAGGTCTTTAGAGAGCTAGTAGGAGAGGTGGGGGGCTGCTGGAGGACCTTTTCTTGGGCCTCAGAGCCACAAAGAGCTGCAAAGACATTACCCGAAAATGAAATTCTGGAGCGTACAGTCACAGAAATGCACTGGAGGGGGGATTGAGAGATGTTCATCATGGCAACCTTAATTTTGAGTTTATTTTTGTAATCCTGTCTGTCATGTGAATTTTGGAAGAAATGGAACTGGCCCAGGCCTTTCTGCTGTAGAGAACAGATACAGATCCTCCTCAACCAGCAGATTAATAATAAACGCTTCTGTAGCACTTACAGGATGCCAAACGCTGCTCTCAGCGCTGCAAACCAATTACTACACAAGTCCCTGCAAGCCCATCCCTCTGACATAGGTGAGATCATTCTGCGCATTTTACAGATGAGGAAATTGAGGCCCAGAGGACACAAGTAAGTTGTTGGAGGCCCCACAGCAAGTGAGTGACCTGGCCGAGGTTGGTGCAGTTGCCCATGACACAGTTAGACACTCTTGGATCTGAATAACCTGAGGGCACTGAGTGGAGACTTGCAGTACAGCCTGTCACAGCAGAGTTATAGTTTCAATCCCTGGGTCCTCAGAAGAAACCCTCATGTAGCCTCACAAGTGCTTACGCCGGGGACATGTGAGCCTCACATAATGTTAATCCCTGTGGAGTAACCGTGATACAGCTTGAGTGTTAATCACTTTCCTGTTCCAGCTTCAGTATTGTAGTGTTCTTTGGGGGGCTTCTGGGCTGTAATCTGGGGGACACAAACTCAAGGAGCTGTTGTGCTGAGTGTCCAAGGGGCAGGGTGCTTATATAGGCAGAGGGACAGAGCTAGGTCTGCTTTATGCAGATGAGATTTTCAGTCAGACTCAGAACTCAGTTTGACATTGTACAAATTTCTTCAGACTCCTATCTTGGTTTACAAGAAGTCCAGTAAAAAAAAAAATGTGGCTCCTGGTTGTCTCCTGAGGTATATTTATCGCCCCCTTTCACTTGCCTCCTGGAGAGAGTGAACACCAAAAGGAAGAGGGCAGCAGGGAAAGATGATGGACAGAGGAGGATAGAAAAAGGGAAGAGGGATCTTGTGGTGAGAGACCGTTCCTTCTGTAGAAGCCAGCCAGGCACTCAGAAAGCCCAGAAGGACAGTTCTTCCAAGACAGTGCACTGGGGCATGTGGATTATTTCCAGATGAGGTCAGTTGAGGCTTTGCAAGCTCATGAGAAACTTTTTCCACTTAACTACTTAACAGAATAAAGTTTGAATGTATCACCCAGAATTAGGGTTATTAACACTAACATCCTGCCTATCAGAGAAACCTATTTAGAAGGCAGAGAACATCTGGTCTTTGTCCTTTAAGTCACTCTTGTCACAGGACGTGAGTCTCTCTCCCTGAGGCCACAGGCCCTTATCCCATTCCTTCCTTCAGGAGATAGACCCCCATTTTTCTTCCTTGTCTTTGGAATCCCCGTATCTATGTAGAGTCCCTGTATGCATATAGTTAAATTTATTTTTGTCTCCTATGAATATGTCTGAGAAAAAGAGGGATAGAGGGGAAATATCCCTTCATCCCCACCAACCCTGTGGCTCTTCCTGGTGGAAACTAGAAACTGCCTCACTGAAGGGCCCCAGGGGGAGGCTCCTGCCCTCCCTGCCTCCATGCAGTTCTGAGGGGTTGCGTGGGTGACGGGACTCTGGGTAGTCCTCTTTATGTTTCCTGCAGGATTAGCTAGTAGGGATGTGAGTCCTCTGCCTTGTCTAAATTATGGGTTTTCTGCCTCAAAGAATGGATCTTTCTTCAGATCATTTCACAGGACTCTATCTTTTCCCTCTGACTTGTGTTTTAACTTAAACTTTTGTTTCTGAGGGTTAAGTCCAAGGAGCACTGTCCTCAGTAAGGAAAATCTCTGAAAATGATTTCTCTCTCTACAAATCACTTAA
The DNA here is from genome assembly GCA_004024925.1 of Scalopus aquaticus. Lineage (NCBI taxonomy): Eukaryota > Metazoa > Chordata > Mammalia > Eulipotyphla > Talpidae > Scalopus > Scalopus aquaticus. The sequence continues at coordinate 103,578 of PVIJ01003114.1, forward strand.
CACAGGAGCCATCGACTCTGTGACCAGGGAGCCATGAACACAGCAAAGGGGAGAGAGTGTTAAAAAGCAGAGTCCCTGGGAAATGGTGAGCCTTCCCCATTCCCAGCCTTCTACTCTCACTAGACCTTTCTTTGTTCATTCATAAAATGGTAATATGGGTGTCTCATGGACTAGATGAAAACCCAGCATGGTCCCCTGTAACAAACACTTCTCTCCATAAGTGGCCATCATCATCACGACCATTATTATGTTTACGTGACTGGAGATATCCATGAAGGTTCTATGGTAAAAATGACATAAAACTAATAGGTTGTAGACATTGGGGAAGATAGAATTCCAGGTGGAGAATTAGCTTAGTACGAACAGGAGGTCCTGCAAGTTTAGCAGTCCATTGCAGGAGCGCCTCCTGTGTCCTAATAGCATCCCTGTTATGGCCATCTACTGACCCTTGGACTTCGATACTGCCCCCTAGTGTTGTCATTGCAGAATGGCCCCTCATTGATACCCAGGAGGCAAAAGCAAGAGCACAATGAAGTTCAGCTGCAACCACGCTCAAGTCCGACTGACACTGTGACAATTAAAAAAGCATTAACAGCTAATTAATTCTAAGTCCATTAAATCAGATTTCTGATTCCACGGAGCTAAGGTAATAACTCACCTTTTATTTATTTATTTTTAAAGATTTATTTATTATGTGTAGAAGAACTGAGGTGTAGACCAGAAGTGCAGGGAGTGAGAGGATTCACCAGAGACAGAGTGGGGAGCAGAACAGGTGGATCTCATCCTTACTGGTCATATCCTCCTCTAGTCTACTTTTCCTCCCCTAAAGTAGCCGCTCATATCAATGTGGTTTTAGTCTTTTCAGGTGTTTCCAAAATAACTTTAAATGAGTTTGTGTTGACCCTTTTCAGTCCTTTAAAAATACTTTTCCATCTGTGTAACTTATCCAGGAAAGCTAACCCATTGTGCCTGTTTTCTTAAATGGTGTCATGCTGTAGATAACAATTTGCATCTTGATTGTTGCCTCAGAAATATTTTTTGAGTTTTACTCATGTTGACACACATAGATTCAACTTGCTCCTTTTAACTAAAGGAGAATATTTCAGAATAGGAACAATTTCATTCAACAATGCCCCAATTGAAAGGTATTTAGGTTGTTTCCAGCCTTTTTGCTATTACACACAATGCCTCAGTGATCACCTTGTACGTGTATATCATGTACATATATTTGAACACTTGAAGAACTCACACTTGAAAGCTCACATGTGGGATGCTCATTACAGATCATTTTTATCTGTGTGAGAAGCAGCTTCCAGAGCCGCCCTGAAGGTCCTTTATTCCTCTGTTCTTTGTATGACCATATGCTTTTCAGGATTGCTGACACTCAGTCTTGGAGACTAGAAAGAGCCAAACTTCATTTTTAGAGCTAGATCCCAACACCCAAGAGGTGAAGGAACTTGGCCTTGGACAGTGTGCTCAGAGCCCCTTCCTGCAGCCCCTGCTGGCATCACCACTTCTCTGCTGTCCTTCCTGTCTCCACTTGGCTTTTGGCAACAGTCACTTGTAGCATTAGGAGTGGGCTGCCCCTAAATATCTCTACCTTACAGTTTTTTAAAAACGGGGGTGGGGGGAGGCGAGTAAATGGGAAGAGGGACACCCTCAACAAATGTCTCAACTTTCTGCAAATGCCAGCCAGTGTGGGAAAAATACCCCAGTATCCTTACTACTTTGTGGAAAGATTCTGGATTTGCCCTACCCGGTCTCTCCAGCAAAACTGAACCCCGGTTCCCACAGGGTGGTCCCTTTTTTGAAATATCTCATTGGTTTTCCTCCTTTCTCTGTCTCATTCCCTAGTCCCTCCCTGCTTCCTGGAATTACTCCCCAAATCAACTACCACATCCATGGCTCAAGGTCTGGTCCTCACAGAGCTCAATGAAAGACTCTTACCTGAATGTCAGGGTCTGTGCTAGGCAAGGAGGATACAAAGAATGAATAATACATGATATTCTGTTCTTAAGTCACAAGTCAGAGACCTGGATCTTCTGACCCCCAAAGCGATGCTCGCTCTCTTTCTGCCATTTCATATCTCTGCATTTTATTTCAATGACATTGCTAAAAAAAAAAATCAGTTGGTCTTCCCAGCAATCAGTCTGACTAAATGAAGTTTTATTGTAATAACTTAATTCTGCTGTTTTTTTTTTAATGAAGACCTGACTAAAATATGAACACTTAAACCCAGACCTCAACTGGCAACCCAATTTCTGTTCTCATGCTCTGTGGGGATCTCCAGTTTTCTGATACATGTTTCTCCTCCCTCTGCTCTTAGTAAATATTGACGGTCTATTCCCCCTGATCAGTATTTAGTTCTTCTGGTCAATTTATCTTATGTATTGACCTGAGCAGAAAATCAATGTAGTCTTCATTGGCCATCCTGTTTAATTCAGAAGAATTTGAATCTGTAGGATTTGCGCCCATGTTACTGAGGCCCCTGTAGGGGGCCACTGACTCCAGAAAGTCTTCCAGCTTCCAGTCGTAACTGACCTTCCTCCCACCCTTCCCACTTCCACTCCCATGCCTTTAAGATTAGAGACAGTCAAGATGTGATTCCTGGTGCCTGAAGAGTACAAATGAACCTATTGTGTTTCCCTATAGAATGTGCTGCATCTCCCAGAGCTCTGGCCAAACATGCTCTCTCGCTGGCCACATTCATCAATATACAGGGAGGTAAAATGCCTTTAAATAAATAAATAAATAAATAAATAAATAAATAAATAAATAAAATGACCAAGAACACTTTTGAAAAGCCGGTTGCTTTCACGTGCTACCAGTGGCTAGGAGGCTCAAGTCTACTTGCCTGGGAAGTTTTAGGGTCAAACAGACCTTGGCCCCCCATCCCACCTCCACCCTGATTCACTGACCCTGGAGCAAATTACCTCCCCTCACTGAACTCTGCTTACTCACCTGTAAAATGAGGATCCAGGATTGTTGTCAGAATTAACAGATAAGGCCCATGAAGTTCACAGCAAGCCCAAGCTCCGACTGTGATGCTATTGCTACCATTTGGCTTTGTTCTTTTCTTTTTAATTGTAATGGGAATCATTGTATTTTTTTCAATAAAGCAGTTTACAATTATTTTGCTCATCTTCGAATATCAATTAACATTCACCCCGTGTCTTTATCTCGCATGTCTTTTGAAGAGAGAGAATAAAGTCAAATGTAGCTCCATGTTCAGGGCAGGAAGGGGTGCAGTAGACTTCCTGTCTAAAAACTGACAGCAGATGTGGATGATATTGGGACCAACCCCCATACCCTCCCCCCCACCCCCAGCCTGCATCTGAGCAGGACCGTGATGCACAAGACTCTCGTCCGCATCCCGAGGAAGGGAAGGAGGGATGTTTGGTTGTTGCTGCTCCAGAGCTGCAAGTAAGATGCAAGTCATCAGGCCATTCATCATAAAACAAGGTGGTAAGGGAGCGAGTGGGGACTCCCAGGAAGGGGCTCTAACCTGGCATGCAGGAGCCAGGCAATCTCCCTGTCAAGGATCAGCAGGAGTTAACCTCCCGTGGGCTTGGGGAGAGAGGGGCATTGAGGACCTAAGAGAAGTCCATCTGTAGGCTTGGCTTGTTGACTCCATAGAAATAATTACTCAGATGTGGAAGAAAGTGAGCGAGAGAGAAGGAAAGATTTGGGGAAGAAAATGATCTTATTAGCAGCATCTGTCCCTGACGAGTTCCCCTTTCTAGGAATCTTCCAGGCACCCTGGTACCTCATTGCTTTCGATTCAAGCAACCACTCCAATACAGGTTCTGTTGGCAGCCCACGCTACAACCTGGGGAAATGGAAGCCGGAAGAGATAGTGCTTGCCCAAGGTCACATAGACAGTAACAGGGGAAACCAGAAGGTGTCTAGCGCCCTCCTGTCTCAGCGGGCACAGCCTCACACACCTGCAACCCACCTGTCTACCAGCATGAATTGTGCTTGAGAAAAAGTTGAAACAACCACATCTTCTCTGGGAGAGGACTGGATAATTTAATTGCACAACTCAAATATAATAGGAAATAACTGCAAAAATAATGTTTTTGAACACTAATAGCAAAAAGACTAAAATAGTGTTCTAAAATGTCCATGGAATAATGTTGAGGAAAAATGATAAAGAAAATCATAAAAGGACATGCATAATGTGACTAGAGTGTGTGTGTGTATGTGCATGCGTGCACATGTGTGTGCCTGTGTATACATGTGTATGAGTCCCTTAGTAGAGAGTGGAGGTACTTGAGTGAGCAGGACAGGTTAAGATTTATTTTTTTTTATTTATACATACAAGTTGGGGTATAGGCCAGAGGCGTGGGGCGGCGAGAGGGTTCACCAGCGACAGAGCGGGGAGCAGAACAGGCAGATCATAAATACACTGCTGAGGGGAGCACTGGGCGAGGCAGGAGAGGTCTGCCGCACCATGTGGGATTCTCCCCTGCCGGGCGTCGAACTCGCGTCGCTGCTGCCAACAGCTCCACAGCGCAGCGCTTAACGGCTGTGCCACCAGGGAGGCCCATAGCAGGACAGGTTAAAAACCATGCTCTTGCACAATTTATAATCTAATGGGAAGTAACAGAAAATAAATAATAAATAGAATAAAGTACGTTAAGTTTTAGAAGGTGATTTTGTGTCATGGAGCAAAACAACAGTACAGATTGAGTGTTCTGTAGGAGAGGGAAGAGGTAGAAAGGTAATGGATGTATTTTTTTTTTTATTATGGAAGATGTCAAACATAAACAAAAATAGAAAGAATAGAGCAATGGACTTCATGTCTCCAACGCCAGCTTTAACCATGGCGGGGTTTCTGGTTCAAGTATTGAACACCCAGTTGAATTTGAATTCCCAATAAACAATAAATAACCGTAATGTTGGGGGATGTTTATACTAAACGCTATTTGCTAGCTATCTGAATTTTAGAGGTCACTGGGTGTCCTGAATTTGTGTTTGCTCAGTGCAGCAGCCCTGATACTGGGCTGTCATGCATGACCCTAGTAGGTCACACGGGAGTGATGAGGTGGTCTGGGAAAGGGCATTCACTCTCGGGTCAAAGATAGCAAAAGAATATTTGTTGCTTTTCTGGGCAGTGGGGATAATGGACTTGTTTTTCCTTTTACTTTCTGGTAGTATCGCAATACCTTGCACCAGCAACATATGACATTTCTAATAAAAAAAAAAAAAGGCCTCAGTTAAAAGCTGATGAGTTGAATATGGTGTAGAGTGATCTGACCAGAGCTGACATTTCCCTCCATCTGTCTTCTCTCCTTGCTTTTATTCTTGTCCTCGGAGCTTCCAGCAAACCAGGCTTCTGGTCATCCCACCTGATCTCCCCCTCCCCTTTGCTTCATTAACAGTTCATCCCCTGCTGACCAAGGATTGTAAATGTTTGTGGATAAGCTTTCCTACCTGTCACCACCTCTCAGAGAAGAGGTCATCGCCTTGAGTGTGCCTTTCTCACACACGAAGGGCATTTTCTCAACAAATTTATTTTAAACAACTGCTTGGGGAAGATACATTAGACTAGAGCAGGAATTATAGGTGAAGAGTTGGCATAAAACAGCTTGAAACAAAAGAGGGGGCAAGAGCTGTATTTCTAAATTTATTAGTCTGCATAATGTGCGATCTTCATAGGGGTGGGTCTTACTAAAGAGATAAACATGGCAAGCGGATGTTAGGCTGGTTTATACTTCTCAACTAACTGGCAGGTTGCATAGCTTTCAGTCTCCTCAGGAAGAAGGGCGTAGGTGGGTTGCCTTATCTTCGGAAGTATGTGGAAAGGCTATGCCAGACTGAGCCCTATAGGTCTTCCATCTTCATTGTTACAATAAATCATAGCTTTCCCATCTTGAGTACCTGCAACGCAACCACTACTAAATGGTTTGTCTGTGTTGTGAACATATTGTAAAATTTTCTGGCTGTCCCCTCCCTGGCCCAGAGCCCAGCTGTCAATCAAGCAACTCCATGGGGCTCAGCCCAGCCCACTGTCGCAGAGCCTGACGGTACTCAGACACTATCCTGGGGGCGCTGTGCCTGTCCCTGAGCTTAGATAGACCTCAGTTTCCTCATTGACAAAATGCAGGGAACACAGTGGCTCTATCAGGCATTTGGTCAGGAGACGGCACAAATGAAGCCTCACTGTTTGCCACACAGGAAACTTTGTCTTATTCGGTTACCGCTCATCTTCCTTACTCTGGTGGAAACTTCCAGTTCAGTAAATACTCAGTAAACGCCTACAGGAACACAAGCAAAATGGTGCCTTAGCCCAGAAACTCCACCATACACGGCTCATTGTTTTTCAACAGGGTATGTCCTGCTCAAGTTAACAATAAAACTACTCAAAACCTTTTCAAAATATAAATGGTCTTGAGAAGAAATTGTATCTTCATGCAAATGTCAAGTTACCTCTGGCTACCCATAGCAACATCATGGACCATGAATGCATTAGATACCTCAGTGCCAGGCTCTTGAGTTCTGGGAACTTTGCTTTGCTGACTGGGAGCCTGCAGAATTATTTCTAGGTGGACTGGAACTGTTTTGTTTTTGTCAAGCCCAGCAGAGAGCTGAGTTCTTCCAATGCTCACCTCGAGGCCACCAGCGCCAAATGGAATTTCAGGCCAGGCACAAGAGTAAAATCATTAATAAGATTAATGATAAATTACCTTTCTGGGAGCAACTGCCTCGGGCAGAGCTGGGTGCCTCTCCCCCCTCCACCTCTGCAGTGACTACAGCCCGCACAGCCCCTTCTCTTCTTGGAGACGCCATTTGCTTGTCTGTACAGTGGAGATTCGTTGTGAGGCTTAATGAGATGATATCACATGGTTCCTTCCCTCTTTAAACATGTTCTGTTGACTCCTGTTTTCTTCCCAGCAGTGCTATCTACTGTGTTCAGGATGGAAAGGTGAATCCTGGAGAGGCCAAGTGACTTAGAATCACCCCTTTTTTAGGGGACTCATTTCAAGTTCTGCCCACCTACAAAACATTTCGTCCTCAAATACTCCATTCCTAATCATCTAAAGGTGATGGGTGGGGGGCAAGGGATGAGTCCTCGCTGGTTCTGGACATGACATCCAGCCATCCGAGCTGCCGGGGAAGTAGATTTTCTTGATGGTATCATACAGAAATGGGAAGATTTCCTTTAACTACCACGTTGAGCTCTTGCTAGCAATTTGAAATGTTTATGTGACTCCCAAGCGGCCAATCATCTGGGTGGCAGGTGCAGTTAGAAACATAGAATAAAAAGGGAATTTATTTATAAAAGGCCTGATGAATCCCCAAAATGAACTTGTCAGTCAACCCAGGAATTGTAACTGTGAAGGAAGAGGAAATGAATGATTGTCCTCCTCACCAAAGACCGCCACTCCAGGAGCAGGCTATGATTTGCTAGCTGTCAGCACGTTTCTCCCTCCCCCAGCCTGGTTGGTAGTTATTTCTGTCAATAGGAATTCAGTTCAATACTTCAGAAATGTTGATCAATAAAATCAGCACTTGATGGTTGAAATAAGTCTTAGCATCACCATGAAAAGGAGCAAAGAATTGGATTCCTTTCCCTCCTTCCTCCTACTCTCCTTCCTTTCTCTCTTCTCCAAATGTGTAGTACATAAGCCACAGAGGAGACACTCATGTGAAGAATGAGCGCCTTGAGCAAACAACAGGCTGTGTTGTTGTTTGACCCAAAAGAGTGGGCTAGGGCCTTGTAACCAGAATTCATCAGATGGTCCTATTCAACTCTGCAGTTGAACTAGCCCAGGCTTTATCAGAGACTCATGCATGAGAGAGCTGGTGCTAGAAAGGAGGATTTAGCCTGGCTCCTCCAAGGGAGTTAGGAAGAGATATTGAAAGGGTAGGTCCATGATGTGGGAAGGGGAGGGCATGTCACAGCTTGTTCTGGGTTGGGCTATGCCCAGGCATGCACAAAAGGGCTAGATTCCAACTACGCATGTGGGTTTTCAGTTTGGTCCCTCTAAGAAATTGTGAAATCATCATTAGTCAGGAACTAACCTTTTATCTGTCAAGGCGCCTCCTGGTTAGCATGGTGGGTCAAGTTGTTCAGGCAGGAGTCTCCAGTTCATGATTCAGTCCACCTGTTCAGACAGTACTTGGGTACCTCATTCTACCCACTGGCAATTTCTTTTATGTAGACTGTCTTAGACTCACGTGCCCTGAGATGTGTCTTAGTAGCAATGGAGCCAGGGTCTGGAAAGGTAGAGGGACAGTGACAGCAGTTCTGCCTGAAGAGTGCAGTAAAGGGTGGGCTTCTGGCTCCTCAGAGGAAGTAATAAGTGAACTGGGCTCTAGAACATGAATAGGATCGCGCCAGACAGTTGTTTGAGGGGAAGGTCAGATGCACATCAAGACGGGTATGAGAGGGCCTCCCTGGTGGTGCAGAGATTAAGTCTTAGCACTATGAAGCTATCTGCAGCCACTGCAGCACAAGTTCGATCCCTAGCCAGGGAGCTTCCCACATGGCACAGCAGACCTCTCCTGTCTCACCCACTGCTCCCCTCAGCAGCGTATTTCAGTCGATCTGCCTGTTCTGCTCTCCACTCTCTATCTGGTGAATCCTCTCACCATCCCCCTACCTCTGGCCTGCACCCCAGCTCTTGTATGCATAAATAAGCAAGTCTTTAAAAAAAAAAGATGGGTGTGAGAGATGGCAGGCCCTGCTCTCTCGTGTGTTATTTCCTCCTCCTCTTCTTTTTCCTCTCTTCCTCTTGTTCTTTTCCTCAGCAGTGAGCTTCTGGTGGACTTTAACACTGTAACTCTGGTGACAAGAGAGATAAAAATATGAATGTAGTCTGTCTTATATAGCATAATACGAAATAACATAACAAAATATAATGTGTTACTTAATAGCAAGTGATAACTTGTTGAGTTTCTACCCTGTGCTAATAAAACCATCGCAAGTTCCTTAAGGCAAGAAATCCTGGCTACCTCTACCTGTGCTGCTGCCCCTAGCAGCCTGCTCATGGTCTAGTGGACATAGGATGAATATATTTATTTTAGAATACTTTGCCTGGCAATCTGTGAGATGACAAACACTGTTACCGCCACAGACTGGTTAGAGTTAGCTTTTGAAACTGTAGTGAAACAGATCAACAAAACCTTCCCAGGCCTTCATTTTATACCTGGAATAAAACCCAGAGTGCCTGCTGTCAGTTCCGAGATGTTCAACAATCCAGCCCCAGCTCTGTCTCTGGGCCTTTGCACCTGCTCTCCCCTCTGCTTTAACCTCCTTTGCCAGCCTGGTTCTCCCAGCCCTGCCTTCCTGTTTCTGCTCACAGATCATCTCCTCAGGCATCATGTGGTCCTTTCCTGACCCATAATCAAAAACCACACCTGCTTCTTTGTTCCAGAACCCTCTTTCAGCCCCTGCTTTATGTCCCTTCCTTCGTTACCACTCAGACTCTGTACTATACTTTTAAAATATTTGTTGTTGCCTGTCTCCATGGAATACAGCTGACTGTCAACAATCGCTTGTTGAATGTGTCAGGTGAATTTCTTGAAATGCATTTCCACATTGAATCTGCCCAACAACCTTCTGAAACAAGCATCAAAGTCTCCATGTTCAGATAAGGAGCTTAGACCTTAATTAACAACAGAAACCACTTACTGAGGACTTTCTGTCACCAGAGGCCATATTAATCATTCAACATTCATTAACCCATTTGATCATGTCTGTGACCCTTCAAGCCTTCTGCGAGCTCCTGCTCCATCAGCGCAGGGCCTCTCTGCAGCCCACATTCCCTCGCCCCCTCTGTCCTAGTGGCTCCCAGTGAAGCCATTGAGATTGAACCCTCGTTCATGTGTTTGACATCAGTTTCCTCCCACTAAAATACAAACGCCATGAGGGAAGAGGCTCTTTTTGGCACTGCCTGCGTTGCTTTCAACACGTGACACATGGTAGATACTCAGTAAATATCTTTCAATATTTCTGAAATGTCATATTCTTTCCCCCACCAACAAAGAGAGCAGTTTGAAGAAGTGCCTGAGTCTCCCCACTGCTGGTGTGCAGTGCAGTCTGCATTTCATGCTTCACACGCCACGTGACTGCCCCCTGGAGCTGTCTCTACTTTCTCTCTCATGGACTTTCTTTTCCAGACCCCCAGGAGGCCAAATAGTGGCCTTGTCTAGAGCAAGACAGGTAGAGCAGATCTGTGGGTGGATAATTGCCTCATCCCCTGCACCTGGATCTCTCTGACAGCCTGTCCGTGGCCAGGACTATGAAGAGTCTTTGCTGTCGACTGTTGCAGGTCTGCTGGATCCGAAGGGGTAGAGACCAGGGGATAAGACCAGAAGTGAGAAGGCCCTGCTCCCCTCAACCTCCCTGAACATTACCCTGTCTTTTGCCATAAAGAATCAATTTTCCTTCATTTCCTGCCTAAGCCTAAACTAGCAAAAAATATGTGTAGTAGATATATTTGTGGAATAAGTGAATGAATGACTAGATTAGCATGCTGTCAAATGACTAAGTAAACAACCTGGTTGAAAATAGAAAATTAAAGTGTTCATACAGTGAGTGTTCATACAGGGAGTGTTCATACAGTTTGACCTAGTGGTCATATTAATGCATTCTTTAGTAAAAATGGGCAATGCAGGTAAAGTCATATGCACAAAAAATATTCATCACAGCATTATCTAGAATGGGGTTAATGGTTAGGATCTCACACATCACCAGCTGAGAAGAGCATTTGAACCCTAGTTTCAAGATTCTCCTGTACTCCAACACCTCCCCGCTTCCCCTATTACTCCACTCCCCAGCACAAGTTCTCCAGCTTGGGCCTTGCATTTGTAAGAAGCAGGGCTTCTTAAAGTCTGCCTCCCTGGTTGATTGACTGTAAGAGTGAGTTTATCAAGCAACTCTATTAACATTGGTCTCAGAATACAGTCTCTACTTTTTCTCCTTCCCTCGGACTTGCTCTTCCAGTTGGACACCAGGCCATGACCAAGGCCTTCCCACTCTTTTCTTCTGCCCTCTGCTGACCGCTCGTAGAATGCAGAAGACGGGCATCCTTCCAGCCTGAAACTGTGTCCTCTCAACACCCTTCTCCAAAAACCATGAAAGTTTGACTCTTCTGTTGGCAAAACTGAGGACATGCCGAACCAAGTCTAGAAACTTTGAACTGAATTCTTCCTTAACTGCTTATAGACGTGGCTCCACTGACATCATCCCCTTGTTTGGAAATATCTGGTGACTGACATTGCTAATAACAGTCAGCAAGCCAAGTAGACCTACCATGCAGTGGGACGTCCAAGGCACACCAGCATGGGTAGTTTCTGAGTAACTGATTTCCACACCCTCAGCCTTCATGTCATTCTGCTTAACACTTTGTGTGCCGGCACCCTTTAAATTTACCAGCCCTTGGGGCCGGCCATTTTCTGTGCCACCGCATGAATGGTATAAGCATTCAATAAAACACACACAACTCCTGAACTCCTGGATATTAAAAAACCTGTAATAGCTCTCATAAAACACCTTACACTTTCACCAAAACAATGTGTAAAGCTTCTAGACTGAGTACAATCAAAGAAATAGCTCCTAATAGTTCCAAATAAATCCACCGTGACGTGAAAAACCAGAGACTAGATGAACACGTATTAATACGCGAGTGGCCACCTGATACTGGTGACAAAAACATGTACTAATACATGAGCGGACCACAAAGTGTTAATATTTAGAGTCCCAGGAGGAAATATATGAGTGACCTAACTCTCAGCTCGCTTGCTCACCTGTAAGCTAACAGCTAATGCAAGATCCCTTGACTGATAAATCTACAAAGCCGTAGCCAGTGTGCATGTGTGTAAGGGGATAACGCTGCTACCTACCTCAGTCTCACACCCATGCCCCGTTCTCAACCCAGTGAAATGTCATCTCCTCCTTGCAGTTGTTTTTTCCTGTTACATCCCTGTGTTTGTGTATATGTATTTTTTATTTAAAAAGCTTATTATCATAAAAATCTCCATACTATTAGCTATATTTGGAAATCATAATTTTTAATTTTCACATATCTTACTGCATGAATGAACAATAATGTTCATAGCCAAATTATCACTGTTGAATATTTAGATCATCCCCACTTTTAACCCCCTTATAGAAGATGCTGTAATGAACATTTTTGTGCCTACACCTTTACCTGATTTGTTAATTTTTCCTTTAGAATATATTAATGTAATCACTAGGTCAAATTCTATGAACAGGAGTTCAGCAGCTTTGCTATGTTTTGCCAAATTGCTTCTCATCAATTTTGGCAATTTATCCTAACACAAGTAGAATGAGAATAATAACATTTCACTATACCCCCATCAACACTGAGAATTAGGATTTGACAACACTATTTGATTGGTGTAAACTGCCTACTTGTCAAATAGATGCAAATTAAGACATAGGCAAGCTTTTGGAATTTAGCTTCAACTTAAGGTTTTCATTTTTCAACTCTACTTTCTTTGACTCCCATCTTCTCTTGCTTTGCTTTTTTCCTTATCACTCATGACGTCAGCTGAATTGTAATGACCTATTTCAGTTCATAATCTCCATCCCCATCTTCATCCTCTTCTGCCAGCACTATCAGTGATTTTTAATAAAATTTTTATTTTTAAATAAGCATGTACATGTTCACAGCTCAAAATCCCAAAGATAGAAGAGAAAGTCTTTCTCAGTCCACACACCCAACTCCCACACATCCCGCCATCCCGAAGTGGAAGCTACTGCCTCCGTTTCTGGCCTCCCACAAATCTTTTTATCATGTCTTTCTGTTCTTCAAGATTGCAGGCTTGCTTAGGGAAGGAGACCACAGATTAGTATGTCTCACCATTCATAGCACAGATATAAACCTAGCAAGTACTTAGTATCATATAATGAATGGCTGGATGGGATGATGGGTGGGTGGGTGGGTGGGTGGATGGATGGATGGATGGATGGACGGACGGACAGATGGACAGATACTTATTTTATTGTTCCTAAAGAAATGAGTCATTATTTCAGACTTTGACTATTTAACAGTCTTGCAATTATGGATCAGTGGACAATAACCTGGTGATTTTCACCATATAGCAAGCCCATTTATTAAATTGTACCACAAATAATCCTGGAAATAAGTAACACTAGTTTTTATTCAGCCAGTGAATTAGCTAGTGTTTTAATAAATACTGTAATTCACTATCCAGTAGTAAATATTTTTCAGAGGCACAATTTGCTTTGCTCACATTGCTCAGAAAGTGTTCAGGAATTACAGAACATTGTCTCTTCTGTGGGTGTCCCTGAAGGTGGCCTATTTCCTTGAGAGTATAGTCCCAAGTCCCTTCCAGGAACTTAGAAGAATTTCTCCCTGCTCTCTAGCCTGCAACATGGAATTGGCCATGTACAGAGGTCTAGACAGCACAGGGCTTTGCCCTTCTATAGTCAGGAGGTCATCGAGGCATGAGATATGGAGGAAGGAAGCCACTTCAAAGGACACACATGGAGAGAGACGTTCCAGGCTGGTGACTGCTGTGGTGAATGTGAAATTTGGAGACCACCATAGCCTTTTCAGTGGCTTGGGATTTCCAGGGGTCTTCTTGTTGCAATGATTAACAGCTATGTTGAGGTATAACTGAAATTTTTTAAACTGCTCAATATTCGATGTATATAATTTGATGTTTGGACATAAGCATATAACTATGAAATCATTACCAGTCCAACTGTCCTCCAAAAATTTGCTCCTGACCCTTTGGTTTGGCATTTGGTTTGTGGTAAGAATACTTACCAAGACATCTGTCCCCTAAATATATTTTTAGGTGCATCATCCCTTTTTGTTAGCCATAGATGTTATTGTACAGCACCTCTCTAAGCCTCACTCACCTTGCATTAGTAGCTACTCATTGGATAGCCTCTATTCACCAATTTCCCATTTCAAGGGGGCAAAGACTGATTTTCCGTCTATCTTCTCATCTCCCTCAAAACAGTGGTGCTGCAATTCCCAAAGAAAGAATCATCAAAGGTATGTGGACTCAACTCTTGAAAACCCAGATTCAAATACCAGTTTACCAGGAAAGTGGGCCAGTGACATTCATTCTTCCATTAATTCTTTGATGAGCTTTCATGTTGTTTATTTACCTACCTGACTATTCATTTAGATACCCAATAAATAGGCACCACCCTCATCTTGCTGGGTACTGGGGGCATTCTGGTGGGGGAAATAAAACCTGGTTATCGTCTTCCATGCCTCTCCCCAAGCCCTCCTTTCTTTCCTTCTACTTTCTCGTGACCAGCCTCTCTGCTCCTGTCAGGTTGCTCATGGAGGATTTGGGCTGGAGACTCTTCCCTTAAGAAATGGATTGAGTCAGTGGTGTGAAGGTCTGGGAGTTTAACTTGTCTTTAGCTTTTGACACCAAAAAGCAAAGGCAACAAAAACAAAAATCAACAAGTGGGTCTGTACCAAATTTAAAGGCTTCTATTTAGGAGAGCAAACCATACATACAATAAAAAGACACTCCCCAGAATAGGAGTAAATATTTGCAAATCATATATCTGATAAGGGTAAATATCCAAACCATATAAAGAACTTGTATAATGCAATAGAAAAAAATCCAATTTAAAAACTGGGCAGAGGAACTGACATTTTTCCAAAGAAGACATACAGTCGCCTGAAGAGGTGCTTGACATCACTAATCATCAGGGAGACACAAAGCAAAACCACCTCAAGATATCACTCACAGCAAGGAGAGCGGCTAGCGTCGAAAGGGCAAGAAATGACAAGTGTAGGCGTGGATGCGGAGAAGAGGGAGCTTGCGTGCTGTTGGGAATGTAAATTGGTGTCGTCCCTATGGGGAAAAGTATGGCAGCTCTTCAAAAACTTAAAAATTGAATCACATGCAATCCAGCAGTTCTATTTCTGGGCATTTACCTGAAGGAAATAATCGCTATTTCAAAAAACATACCTGCAGCCTCTGTCTTTACTGCAGCATTATCTACAGAGGCCAGGACACCTGAGCCATCTTAGAGTCCATCGAAATGAGCGGATCAGGTTGAGATATATATGTATCCACACGTGGCAGCATATTCCTCATCATAGGAAATGAAGGAAATTGTGCCTGGCTGACACCTAAAGGCATTAGGCTGAGATAAGTGAGCTAGAAAACCAAATACTGTCTTGTCTTACTTCAATATAGAGTCTAGCAAATAGAAAAGAAAGGACTCATAGATACAAAAAACAGATTGGTGGTGGCCAGAGGTGGGAGGTTGGGAGGTGGGTGAAATGGCTGAGGGTGGATATAAGGTCCAAACCTCCAACTGTAAGGTGATAGCAGCTGGGGAGGAAGGCAGGCAGGGCTGTATTTGTTTTTCGGTTTTGTTTTGTGTTTTTTGTTTTTGTGTAGAAGAACTGGGGGGTAGGTCAGAGGTGCAGCGGGTGAGAGGATTCACCAGAGAGCAGAACGGGCAGATCCACCGAAATACACTGCTGAGGGGAGCAGCGAGCAAGGCAGGAGAGGTCTGCCGCTCCATGTGAATTAGCTCTCCGGCCTCGGATCGAACTCAGGCGATAGCAGTGATAGTGCTGAGACTTAACCCCTAGGCCACCAGGGAGGCCCCAGAGCTTTGTTTGGATCTTGTTAGCCAAGAGACCTGGAGCAAATCTCTGTACCTCCGGAGTCTCAGTTTTTCCACCTGTACAGAGGCTGCAGGTGCCTCTCAGGGCTGTGAGTGCTGCACGAGACAGCACAGGTGGAATGTCTGTGTCTCGTCATTCTATTATTAGTAAGGCCATGGGGATTGTGATTAATTTAGCTCAGATGAATGAAAGAAAGAAAGGATTTCAAACACAATAGGGATTTGTCAGCAGAGCGTGTCTGACACATGCTGGCCAAGGAGAAGTTGATGGGTTTGGAAACACAAGTTGCTGCCCAGCTCCAGTCCTCCAAACACTTTTTAGAAACTCTCTGGTCTCAGCAACAGCAGCAAGTCTTATGCTCCAGGATTCACTCCAAGTCCCTGGCCCGTCCTTTCTAAGGGAAGCGGGGCTGGCTCACCCCAACCCTGTGCAGGACCCCGGAACACTGCGCTGGCTGGGATAGGAGCAGTGGCCTGAGCTTTTGGGGTGACATGAGCAGGAGAGGAGCTCCCAAGGCCAAACGCATCCTGTCTGCTGGGTGACAGCGGCCTGGAGGGCTGGCTGTTCGCACTGTTGTCACCACTGACTCCCTGTGTTCAGCACTCCCAGCCTGGAGGCTATGAATGGTGGGGTCAGAGAAGGAGAGCAAGCACTCAAGGCAGGGAAAGGGGACTGGGAGGAAGCAGCACATGTGTGATCCCTAAAGTTCTGCTCCTAGAGCTTTTGGTCCCTGACTCTGACTTTGGATGGAATCTTCTAGAAGTGCATCCAATGCCATGCTGGTGGGAAACGTGAACTTCAGAGCACAGTTGGATTCTGATTATGGCTCCACTTTTAGAAACTGGGGTTGTACATGATATCACCACAATGAGCCACGGTCTCATCTGTAAGATGGGGTAATTATATCTGTGAAGGGGATTGAACTGGTCCCTTATAATGGACTCACTGCCTCTCCTCCATCTCTTGCCCTCTTCCTCTCTTCTACACTTTGCTACTCTACACCAACACATCCCATGTCTGTGTTTGCATTAGCCTCTCACATCTGTCCTGCCTTTCTTGTCCTCCTTTCTTCTTCCTACCTTTTTCTTCCCCACCATCCTCATCTTCCTTCAAGAGTCAATATATTGCTCCCTCCTCCAGGAAGCTTTCCTGGACCAGCCCAGGGAGTATGCAGGCTTCCTTTCTGGGATCTCATGTATTTTATGCTGGGAGAGTTCACTACTTCATATTATAAAGCTTTTCTTACTGTCTCTCACCCCAGTCTCTGCTCTTCTTGAGGGCAGCGGCTTTGGGCACCTGTGAATGTACCAACAGTGGGCGTTATACCCAGAAGTTGCTAAGGAATGTGGAAATGCAGCCTCAGTGCTTTAAGTACAGGAACTGCAATAAACTTGTCTCACCCTAGAAGGACCAGAAGCAGGACAGGGAACCAACAATTGCATCTTTGCACATGGCCCATGGCCTCATTTCTTTCACCACGTTCCCAGCTGCCTGCCAAGGGAACGTTCCAATGATGCATTTACAAATGAGGAAACGGGAGGAGGTCGTGTGTGCAAGGACACAGCCTTGAGAGCTTTGAAATATTTTTTTTTTCTAAAGCCAAAATCTGTTATTTCCCTATACCGCATGTGCCTCTCCAGGAAGAAATGATTTGTGTACTCTCATAGCAGAGCCTTTATTTCCTGTCTCTTTTTCTCTAGAGCCGAGCTATGGTGCTATCCACAGGCTGACAGATATTCAGGGAGAAACTTTCTCAAAGTGTCAATCCAGGGAGAGGCTCCAGCCTGGAGCCCGTGCTAGGGGGCCATGAAATTACACCAGGGAATGATATATTTTTACTTTTGCCAATCTCTCATTGAAATTTAGCATTTCCTTCTTACATCCATGACTTTGTCACCAAAAGAAATCATATGTAGTTGAATATCACATTTCATCAGGTGCAGATGGCTTCAAATAGAGTTTTTGCTCATCACAACTTCCAATTTATGGTTGCTATTCTATCTGTTCGTAGATCTTTTTATTTAATGTGTCAGTAAAAAAGCGCATATATGATTATAGTACAATCGACTGCTTAATAAAGCTTTGGTAAATGGTTTATTTTGAAATGCTTTTTGCATCTGATTTAATGCATTAAAAGACATTATTTTGAGATATATCCCAGATGCTCTTCTAACCGATAACTTGATCCCAGGCACCAAGTTAAGAAGTCCTGTTCTCTGGGCTTGACTAATGTTCAGAGTGATGTAAAACAGAGTGTTGTGTAACAGTAACCCCAGCCATACATGCCTAATGTGGCCATCTCTGCAGTGTCCTTGGTGCTTAGCGGAGAACTTGACAGAAGTTTGCGTGCATACATGCACGCATGCATTCATTCATTCATTCATTCGTTCATTCATTCAATACAAATCTGATGTCTGCACCACGGTCCAGACACAGGGCTGCAGAGAACATGCCAGAGCCTCCAGGAGCTCCTTCATCTCATATAATCCTCATGGCAGCCTGCGTAAGGTGACCTATCCATGGTCTCGGCCACACAGACATAGCCAGCCCTTGAGTGAGTTGTTGCACTTCGCTCAGCTATAGGTAACAGGTCTGGGTTTGAGACCAGCTTCTTCATGGCAACACAGTTGCATTTATTTCCCATTTCTTCACTAATTGTATCAGTCCCATGAATTGTTTTTAGGTGAAAATAATGTAGATAAAGGAGAATCATTCTCTCTCTGCTGTCTCTCTGTCTCTCTCCTTCCCTGCTTCCTCTCTTCCCTCCCTTTCGCCCTTGACCCCTCCCCCATTCTTACCTTGGGGAGACACATGTCAGTAGAAATCTGAGTGGGAAGGACCCTGAGAGGTCACCCCATCACTGCATAAATGTGGAACCCGAGGCCCAGAGAGGGTTGAGGGTCACCCAGGACACACAGCAGAGGGAGGCGGAGCTGGCCCTGGTCCCACACTGGGAGCCTCCAGCTGGCTCTCTTCCTGCCAGAGACCTCAGCCCCCTTACTCTGTAAGGTGGGCTCTGCTGGCTCCAGGAAGCCCCCTCTGCCAGTCCAAATGCCCAGGGTCCCTCAGCCCCTCTGGACAGCAGGGCACACTCGCAGCTGGGCTTTCTGTGCAAAGGCTCCTGAGGACCCAGCCCCTCGCCCCCACCTCGGAGCCCATCCTCATGTGCTCCTCTGAGAGCCTGAGGAGCTCTTGATGACTCCATGGGAGCATTTCATGAGTCACTCATCCTTAAGCCTCAGTGTTTGTCACTGAACTTTTTTGTTTCCGTTTTAATGTAATGGGATTTGCAAGGGGCAGGAGAAAGTGTGGAGGGAAATAGGAGACATTCTCTGACTGAGCAGTCAGAACAAGTGACTTTTGCTAGAAGAATGATGGCTTCAGGAACGAAAGGGACCCCATAGGTCACCGTGCGTGCATGTGGGGATTAGGTGGGGGTGCAGTCTCTCCACACTCGTGGGGAAGCCTAGGTGTCACAAAGCTTCACCGCTTGCTGGCTGATTTGGCTTCAGGACCTGACGCTCTGCAGGGCAATCTGCTTCTCCCAGTCCTACTCCCACCCCACCCTCTCAATTCGATTATCCCACCACCATATGCTCTCGCAGTGCCCTGTGTTCTGACACCATCTATCACCGTTCATGATGATAGGTCTCGATAGATCCCGAGAGTGACAGACACAGGTATAGACTTGGACGTGTAGACGTTAGAGACGTAGAGACATAGAAGTGTAATTACAGGCATAGATATGTACATATAGGTAGAGACGGTCAGAGATGGAGGAACAGACATAGAACCAGGGACTTGTCGAATCTGTTTAATTAACTAGACTGCAAAATCCAGAAGAACAAAAACCCTTGTTTGTTTTGTTCTTTTCTTCCTACTTAACCTCCAGTCCCATGGAGAATGAGGGGTAAATATTTGTGAAATGAACAAATCCATTTCCAAAGCACAGCAGCCCCTGATTGAGGGTCCTCTTTGGCCCTTATAACAAGGAGAGGCTGTTGCATCTTTTATCTCATTGAGTCCTGCCCACGACCCTGCGAGTTGAATACAACTGTCGCCATTTCACAGATGGGCAGCGGACACTCACAATCATTTTCTCCTTGTCCCCAAGACCGCACAGCTGAGGGGCCTCATTTGTGCCTCCTCCCCTTCCTCCACCAACTGTGTTTATTCAGTGAACAGCTGCGGCGCAGCCAGCGCACTGGAGGATGTGTGAGGAGGAACCTCAGCACACAGGAAGCCTACAAGCTACTCAAAGACACAGCCACTCGCAGGCATCCACGAGGCCGCTCTGCACAGCAGTCTATGTTCTTGACCTAAATTAGTACAAGCCATAATTGCTAGAGGAAGGGGAAAGCTGAGTGTCAGCTGAAGCTCCAGGCCCGGAATCTCCAGGGCAGAGGGGTGGAGGGGAGCAGGGGGGAGGGGGAAGGGGGATCTTAAGGAGGAACACAGGACACTGTCAGGACTGGAAACAGAAGTGAGGAGCAGAGCCTCGCTGTCGCTGTGCCCCACTGTACGATCAGAGCCAGCCCCCACCTTGTGAGCGCCAGGCCCTTCATGGAAGTGTATGCGGCTCTTTTTCAATCAGAAGGGAGTAAGGCGAGCACCATCCTAGAGGGCTTGGGCAAGAATTAGATGAGCTAATCCCCGTTGAGTCTGAGTTCCCAACACACTCGAGACATTATTCTCGTGGCCTTTCCCAGCACAGCTTGGGCTCTCCCCTCAAGTTGACACTGCTCAATGCGCGTCTCTCCCCAGTTTGCAGTAACCAGAGGCAGCAGGGTCTCAGGAGAAAGCGTCCCCATTACTCTGGAGCTTTGACTTTAGAAAAGCTCACATCTGGGGCGACCCTTTGGTTGTGCCAGCTCGCCCTGCCCGGGGACGCTTGCTAGCTAATCTTTACAGCAGTGGCAGTGTGCCACCCACTATCCTAATGCCATCCCTCTGTTATCTTCTGCTGGTCTAAAAATAGCCTGGTCATCCAAATGTAGCCTCATTTTCCTCTATAAAAGGGGTGTGGGAGATCATTCCCATCACTGGGTTTTTTGAGGATTAAGTAGACTGATACCTGTAATGCATGTAGCATTTCATGGCATATGAAGAATCACACTAAGCATGAATTATTATTGTTACTGTTGTCGCTGCTCTTGCCATAAGACTTTTATAAAACTCCGTTCTAGCTGTCAGTCTCCGGAAAAGTGGACTCTGCCTTTAGAAACCTTTAGTGGCGACTAATAGCTCCCAAGGGGAAGGGCACCGAACCCCAGGTGGCCTGACTCCGCCTCTCCCACCCCTTCCTTTCCACTCCTCACCTTGGCACTCCAGCTTCCTTGCACGACTTGAGGTTCCCAGTTGAGGTCCCCCCTTTTCTACCTTCAGACCCTAACCTGTTGTGTCCCTTTGGGGTACCCTCCTCCCACACCACCCTCCCTTTGGCTAATTCCTGCTCCTCCCTTCTATCTCAGGGCCAGTATCACCTCTACCAAGAGCCTTCTCTGACCCTTCACTTCCAAGACCTGAGTTGGGGGCCGCTTTGCTGGGGTCGGCTGGCCCCCGCTCTGGTTCTCCTTAACTTGGCCTATGTCTTCTCCACGCATGCTCTGTCACATCTACTCCTGGGTCCCCTCGGGGGCCAGCCCAGTGCCCAGAGTCAGACATAGTGTAAAAATTTAAATGTAAATGGATGATATGGGGTTCAGGTCCCCCTCCCTTTCTGTTCTGAGTCCCACATGTTCCCCAGGCACTGGGCTCGTGGCCTCATAAGCTCCCAGAGGGTATTAATTATTGAGAACTTTGGGGGGGCATTTTATATACAGCACCTAATTCATTGCTTGTGCTACCTCAGCCTGCCAGCAGTAGAGGTGTAAACATTCCCGCTTTGCAGAGAAGATGGAGGCTCCCAGTTTTAGGGTGTTGCCCAAGGGGTCATGGAGAGGACAGCAGGACCCTCTGACCCCAGACCAACCTCATGCCCACGGTCAGGGCTGCTGCTCAGGCTGCTGGGGCCCAGGAGACGCCATGAAGCCCCAGGTGTGGGGGTGGGGGAGGCAGCTCCGTTCTCAGCAAGTGGCTGTCCTGGGTCCATCCGTCCCTGAGAGCTCAGCAAACAGGCCGTTGTTACTAGACGGTGATCAGTCTGTGCCTGCGCGGTGCTTGTCACTGTCTGGGTCCCGAGTCATCCATTCACACCTTGCGCTGAGTGACACAGACCTTTCTGGTGTCTATTAACAGCGGGCCGTGTCCGCATCTGCTTCCAGCGTGCAGCCTAACACTCGCCCTGCGTGGGGCCTGCTCACACGCCCAGGGGAGCCCAGGAGATGCATTTGCACTGGAGTGATCAGGCAGCCGGCAGTGGCAACTCTCCCAGCTGGGCAGGCCCCAGCTACTCAGTTTTGAAATGGGTATTATCAGAAAAATAAGCAGGAGGATTTCAGAGCTGGAGAGGGCCCGGGGAATGTCTCAGACAGCCTCTGGACTTAGCAGGTAATACAGAGGTGCAGAGAGGCAGAGGAGAGCTCAGTACCTGGTATGCAGTAGGTGCTCAAATAGGAGCTCAGTGGATGAACAATGAATAGATTCACTTTGGGTTTTAGAGTTTGGGAAACAGGTTTCTGTTCGGCATGCATTGCTTTCTCAGTAATTCCATATGGCAGGCACTGAGAAGGACGCTGTTCCCATTTTACAGCCAAGAAGACTGAGATTCAGAAGATGCTTCATTAGGAGAGAGAATGTGGGTTTTGGAATCGGATATGCCTGGGTTCACATCCTGATTCTCATGCCAATGTGTACTTCCCATGTCCATCAGGAAAGACCATCCAGCCCACTGCGGCTTTTTTATAAATACACTTTTATGGAAACAAAGACATTTTGCACATTGTCTTTGCACGTGGCCTGCGGCTGCCTGTGTGTTGTCCAAGCAGCATTGTGTAGCTGGGACGGAGACTGTGATTTGCAAGCATATTAATGATTATGATTTGCAAAGACATTTATGATGGATCCCTGTGTAGAAAAATTGGCTGCCCCCCATTCTGCAGAGCGGTTGAGAGAAAATGTGTGAAAAGGCCTGAGGCTTTTACATCTGCAAAGACCCTGTCAGTGTTAGGTACTTAATGTTGGTCTTTTCTCCTCTCAGGTGAAAGCACAGATCATGTGGAAAGGGGTTTTATCATGCAGCTTTTTTAAGACTTTGCAAGTTTTTTAAACACCACGCTAAGATGCAGAAGCTAGAACTGCAAGGGTTGGTGAGGTGTTGGGAGCCCTGGAGTAAGAGCTAAGGACTCAGTGGTCAAGTCCCATCTCTGTCCTACTGTGTGAGCTTGAGGACTTTCCTCTGTGCTGAGTGGAGTGGGTTAAAATTCATGCTAACCCAGAACCTAGGATGTGACCTAGTTTGGAATAGGGTCTTTGGGGGTGTAACAGTGAGGTCATAATGGGTGAGGGTAGGCACTAAATCCTACAGGTGGTGGCCTTAAAAGAGGAGAGAAGGATACAAAGACCCAAGGAAGAAGGCCGGGTCCTGGTGCAGGCAGAGATCAGTGATGTGCTGGTAAGCCAAGGAATACCAAGCCATGGTTGCTGTGAGCCATGGGCAGCTATGAAAGGGCAAGGAAACCCTCTCCCCTAGAGCCTGCAGAGGGAGGGTAGCCCTGCCAATGCCTTGATTTTGGACTCCCAAACTTCCAGAACTGTGAGAGGAGACATTGTTTTGAGTCACCCAGTTTGTGGTCTGTGGCAACTCTAAGAAATGAATACACCCTATTGTTCCCTTTCAGTTCCGACAAGGATGGAGGCTAATGTGGTATGTGCAAAGGCCAGGAGGTAGCACTGGGAAGTAGATGAATGAACAAGTTCTGCCTTTCTGGTTCTTCCTCCTCTGAGATACAGAGGGATCAAATGGGATTTCGGTATGCTTCCATAATGAGAATTCGGACTTGCTCAAAGCACAAGTTGGGCAAGTTTGCCCAGGGCCTGGAGAAAACTGAAGACCGGACATCAGCAGACTTGCACACACACCCTGGCCTCAGGGTTTTGCGCCCAATAAACCAGGACAGTAATTTATCTCCCCAAGAACCAGTTCCTCCAGCTGCAGTGGGAGTGAAAATGCATGCCTTCTGGGACCATTGTGAAACCAAAGGAGACAGCACTAGCAGGTGCCCTGGAAATCACAGATGATGAAGATGGTGCTGGTGATCACGGGGATTTCTGGCCAAAGTGACACTTCCCCAGACCTCCTGAGTCCCCACAGCAGTGCCCCGTGACCCTTGCAGCCCACCTCCACTGCCAGTGCTGCTCCCTTAGTCCTTTGGGTCCATTTCCACCCTCTACCCCTCCCCACCCCCCATCCCTGCTATTGGAGCAGCTCTAAACTCCAGCCCTGGACTCTGCAGCTGCGGGGAGGGATGGACTCCCTGGGTTAAAACACTGTTTCTGCCTTCAGTGGCTCTCCCATTGTGCCCAGATTCTTCATTTTCCCAGCCTGACACAATCACTTCTCTAGACTCAGTAACAACCCCTGTGTCAGGTCTTTGTGTTTTAAATAATGTTCCCCTCATGTAACTGATGTTTATGCAGAATCAATCCTTTTAAAGGCTAACAGCCTTCCTATTTGTATAACCTGTGCTGTCTCCTGGTTCCACTGGAAGGTGACATTTTCTGTTTGTTTTTCTCTTCTCTTTGTTTCTCGCTGCTGTTCTGACTCTGTTCTGTGTGCGCGTGTCATTCTCCACTCCTGCAATATATTTCTCCCCACTTTCATTCTGTCCTCACCTCCCTCGCCAACCCTTCTCCCTCCCTCCTCCACCTCCCTTCCTTTCTCTCCCCTCTCCCATTCAAACACAGGTTGTTCTGAGTTGTTTTTTGTTCCTTTTTGAATAACTGTTTCCTACTTCTGTTTCTCCCTGTCTTTCTCCTTTTTTTATGTCTTTTTTCACATACTTTACATGGTGCCAGCTGCCTCTTCAATCTTTCTATCACACCCCTCTGGGTATCTATTTATTTCTGTTTTTAACTCTGTTCATCCATCCATCCATCCATCCATCCATCCATCCATCCATCCATCCATCCATCCATAGCTAGCTATCTACCTACCTATCTTGTCTACCATCTATCTCATCTATCATACAGCTATCCATCTGTCTTCTATCTATATATACATCAATCTATCTTCTGGATAACTGTTTCTGCCTCTCAGATTCCTTTCTCTTTTTCTAGCAATTTCACTACATGCTTATCTTTTTTTTTTTTTTTGCTCTCACACTTTCTTAAATAGTCTCTCCCTCTATCTTTATCTCCTTCTCGCACTTTCTATTTCTTCCTCTTCCCAAAAGGATATTAGTATTTTAGTGCCCTTAATGCCTCCCCAGCATCCTCAGCTCTTTCCATGATGCAAAAGTGGTAAGTTTCCAAGAGCTTCCATTTTGGACCTGTTAATTCCCTCTCCGCACCTACCTGTCATCTTGACTTCACTTTGAGCAAAGTCAGAAAGTGAAGTGAAGGCACCTGGTACCTTCTCTTTTGTTCTATACTCCAGCCCTGAGTTTGGAGGGTATGAAACGGGAACTCAGAGTTGGGAGTTGACAGGGCAGTTTCTCGTTGGAAACACTCTTAGTAAAACTACTGATTGATGGAAGCTACACCCATGTCTTCTGGTGTGTTCTTTATTTCTTTTGAAAAAAGTTGCTTAACACACATTCTTACCAGACTCTGCCCTGGGAGCCAATTTGTGCTGGGAGTAAATCTTGAGCCCTTCACTCAAAAACGTACAGTTTCTCCAGGAAACCATAGAAATGATTGAGGCCATTAAGATTCAAAGAAAGGGCTGCGAGGGAAAAGGAATCAATTATGATTAGGGAAAGTAGAGAAGGTTTCACAAAGGAGGGAATGGTAAGCTCCGTGGAGGTGAGAATAGCCCGGCCTCACTGCTGCATCCCCCATACCTGCAGAAGGCACCAAGAAGCATGTGCAGTATAGGAATGAGTAAAAGAATGAATCTGAATAGTTTTAAAGTCTAATGAGCATTTGGTCAGGGAGAAAGGTTAAAGATAAGCACCCCAGACAGAAATAAGAACATGAGTAAGGACTCAGTGGGAGAGGTACAACTGGACTCAGAGCCTCTCTTTCGGGCTGACCCTCTTGTCCCCCAGATGGGGGCCGGTGGCCCACAGCTGCCTCCTCCTGGGAATCACCTTCAGCCACAGGGAACTACCTCACCCTAAGGCACCCCCTTCTGCTGATGCAGAGGCTGGATCCTTGACCTTCATTTGGGCCATCGCAGCTCCAGAGTTCCCTTGGTATCAGCAGAGACTTCCGAGCCACATGCACTGAGCGCACTGCAGATCAGCCCCTCCCTTGTCCGGTCTTCTTTTTTTTTTTAAATTTATTTTTTATTTATACATACAAGCTGGGGTACAGGCCAGAGGCGTGGGGCGGCGAGAGGGTTCACCAGAGACAGTGGGAGCAGAACAGGCAGATCAGAAATACACTGCAGAGGGGAGCAGCGGGCGAGGCAGGAGAGGTCTGCCGCACCATGTGGGATTCTCCCCGGCCGGGCGTCCAACTCGCGTCCTGCTGCCGACAGCTCCACAGCGCAGCGCTTAACCGCTGCGCCACCGGGGAGGCCCTGTCCAGTCTTCTTGCTCACTTCCTGCAGGTGTATCCCAAGAGTCCTCCTCACTCCCCGTATGCCACTCTCCATTTCAGAGTCTGCTTTCAGGGGCCCCAGCTCAAGATTGCATGTTTGGGGAATGAGAAGAGACGTGTGGCTGGCAGAGCATATGAGCAGCCAACGTTGGCAGGGGCCAGATTAGGAAGAGCCTTGACTGTCAAGGAAGCAGACTTAGATTCTCTTCTCTAAGAATGGAAAATGTTGGTCCACAGGGCATCTAACTAGAGCTGGGGTTTGCCCATTCACTGGAAGTCAGTATGAAATGTAGGAAAGAAGGAGGTGATCCTGGAGATGGGAAATAAGCAGAGACCCAAGCCCTGGCTCCCAACCTGAGGAGGGAAACAATGGGAAAAGGGATGGGGACGTTCCAGAAACAACACCAGCGTGCTCAGTTGCCTTTTCCTATTACAAGTGTGTACACGGGCTTGTAACTTCTTCCTCAGGTCTGTATTCCATGTTACATGTCATGGGTGAACAGTGCACCTCTTCTCTTTGCCCTGGTGCCCCTTTGCCATTTCCCACACTGTGGGCTTCACAGATACTTCCTTATTTGGGGTCCTTTCTTCAGAAAACAACCTCCAGAAACTTCCATATCTTTTTCTCATTTTAAAGAATTTTGGGAGATCCGCAGATTAGCGCATGTAGCCCAGTCTTAACTCTTGGCAAACTCGTTTGGTAGGAACCGTGCAGCTGATTAGAATCCATGAGCTCTCCAGGGCTGGTGCCGTGACCTCTCCAGGGCTGGTGCCGTGCCTTGCATGCAGTGTCTGAAACAGAGTTAAAGGGGACCTGGTCCACGGTTCTGTGATTGTATCTTGGCTTCGCTCTTTACAGGCTGTGTGATTTGGGGTGCGTCCCACACATACTTCTCATGGTTCTAATTTATAGACATGCAGTTGCGATCATAGGCAGGTGCCCATTTTGCAGTGTTACTGTGGGGACTCTGGAATCTGCAGAAACATGTACTGTCAGTGCAGAGTCAATGAAGTGGGAAGAACTTTCTCTTTGGACTCTGATGGAGCTTGGGACAAACTTCTCTCTGCTACATCAAAAGCTGGAAGGCCTTCAGTGAGACTCTTCACCTTTTTGAGCCACAGTTCTCTTTGTGGTAAATGGAAATCTCACACTTGCCTTCCCAGACTACGCAGATGGATGAAATAGAGAGCACAGAATCCCAAGTGCATTTCACTTTATCCTACGTAGACTTAAACACTATATCCTATGATGGTTTTGCTGTTTTTCTTTTCTGCTGCTTAGCTGTGAAGATACTTACTTGCTTCATTTCCTTCATTTTACCTATTATAAATGATATTCTCAAACACAGTGTGTGTGCATTGAAATTGTTAAGTGCAGTGGTGCAGGTGCCCTGGGTTTGACCATCCCCTTTCTCTCCAAGGGAAGAAGCGATGCTGTCCACATACTTTGAAACCATCAACGATCTGCTCTCCTCCTTTGGGCCAGTCCGTGACTGTTCTCGTAACAACGGGGGCTGCACTCGGAACTTCAAGTGCGTGTCTGACCGTCAGGTGGACTCCTCAGGATGTGTGGTAAGTGACCACTGACCCCTAAGCCTGGCTTCTTGCTGGCAGCCCCTCCACAGAGAGGGCACTGCTCAGAGAGGAGCTTTGGGAGCACGCGTGTGTGGCCTTTGGCAACCCAGGCTGCCTCGGTTGGTTTCCGCATCTGTGAAGTTGGATAGTTAAACCTGCCGCGAGGGGTAGTCGGAAGAATGACGTGAGATATTAGAACTTCAGTGCCAATCTATACAGGTCCTTGAGAGCTCCTGGCCACAGGGAGCTTATAGTCCATTGGGGAGTGGGGGCGGGTATGTCTTATTTCTGGGAACACCACGGGGGGTGTCAATGAGAAGTCTGGAAGAGAAAGTCTCTGCTGAGCCCTAAGGTTTATCGAAGGCACCATGGGGAAGCTTGTTTTGGAACCACCTGCAAAAGATGGGTCAACTTGCACTGAGGAGAGATTGGCGATGGCTTGGATATGGGGTGGGCAGCGTGGTGGCCTTGTTTCGTGGAGCACGAGCATCTAATGTGGGCTGAGGACACAGAGGAGGAGGCATGAGGATCCTTGCTACCCAGAGAGGGGTCCCCAGTGGGATAATTTGTTTGTAGGCATGCCCCAGAATCTGTGTACAAAATGGGATGTGTACAGACATACCAGAAGCCAGAATTAGTAATAGATGAATGAACAAGTGTGTGTTTGGGGGAAGGATAGTCTTGGAAATGTACTTGAGCAACATTGCCCCTTGGGCTGAACTCCTTAGCTTGGCACTCAGTGCCCCTCTGGATCTGGTCCCTTTTCAATCTCTTTGGCACTTTACTTCATTCTACATTTGAGACAAGCAGAGCTAATTGGGAGTACTTCTCTGAACACACTTGCCTGCTTCCTGCCTCAGAGCCTTTGCTCACGCCACTCTTTCTGCTCAGAGTGAACCGCTCTCCAGTCCGTGTGGCAGACAAGTAAACCTCTTCCTGGGTGTGTCTCTCTCCTGAAGTCTTCCCCCCCCACCCTATCTTGGAAGCGGTACTGCTTTAATAAGGACCATGACTGTTTTCTCTGTCTGTTTCTGTTATATCACCTGTGATCATTGACAGCACAAACTGGCTTTCTTCAAGTTTATTTCACCCAATGAGTTAAGGAAGAACCTGGGGGATCTGTTGATCTGGGTCAGCACCCCACCAGTA
This sequence comes from Scalopus aquaticus, assembly GCA_004024925.1. NCBI lineage: Eukaryota > Metazoa > Chordata > Mammalia > Eulipotyphla > Talpidae > Scalopus > Scalopus aquaticus. Next base: position 132,560 of record PVIJ01003114.1, read on the forward strand.
TCCATCTCAGTAAGTCAAGAAGAAAGACAGGGCCCGGGACTGGGATTCCTGTTCTGGACTAGAGGCTGGAATGGACCCAGAGACACAGGGTGGAAGACACCCACCCAACAGTGTGGGAAAGACATCCCCAGGAGACAATACAGAGGAGTCTTCTAAGAATCAGATGATGCAATAAAACTGTATTTTAATTCAGAGGTCAGCGGCTCTTTAGAGGTGGATGGCAACTGGGAATTTTATTAATTAAAATGCTTAGGGGTGTAAGTGAGAGAAACTCACTTGCTTGGGGAAAAGAGGTAAATTGTTGAGCCAAATGGAAGCTTAGTACAATGGGAGTGAAGGGCCCGAACAGTGGCCCTGAAAGCCCTCTCCTCTCTGCTCCGCTTCCCTCAGCACCTGCCGTCCTGGCCCCAGCTCCACTCTCTCTGCTCTGTTTCCTGTAGGACAAGTGTCTCCTTACCAGTCCCGCCAGCTGAAGTCACAGGCGTCCATCTCATTGGGCTAATGTTCCTCATGTCCACCCCATACTGATCACTGTGGCCAGTGGTCTCGTCCCAGAACCAGCCGCACGGGGGCCTGGGCCAAGCCACCTAAACTCTGTGACAGTGAGGTGGGCAAAGGCCTCAGCAGACTCTAGCGACAGAAAGGGCGTGATGGGTGCCAGGCGGGTGTGCAGCACGGTGGGTGTCTGCCCCAGAGGGTTGCCACTCCACCCTTTGTTTTTCATCTTGGGAAAATGGGTCCAGGGAGGGAGAGGAGGATCTGCCCCAAACTTAGGGCTCACCAGAGGATGAACGACTCACAAGAATGTCCTAAGTCATTCTGTTTTCTCCAAAGCAGGAGGCTGACATTTTGGGGAGGATTAAGTTGTCTGCCTCTTCTCCCTCTTTCCATTGGCTCACTCTCCTGAACTAATTAAGCTCCTTATTCTTGAGGATAGATGTCCCAGAAGGATGAAGCCTCAGAGTGCAGGCGTATGTATGTGTGTGTGTGATGTGTGTCTTTCCCTTTCATGAATGTAAACTGGAAAAATAAAGAGAGAGAAAGAACATCTATTCCCTGGAGGTTGAGAAAGACTTCAGCAGTCTGATGAGGTTGTCAAAGACCTTCCTCTCTAGATTATAGATCTAATGCTAGAGCGGCAATTTCAGGGCTCGGTGCATGTGAGACAAGCTCTTTTTTGTGTGCCTTCAGAATAGGCAGGGCAGTCCCTACTTTCACACTGAAATTGAAGTTTCTCATTTCTCCGTAGACTATCATGCCTGCAAAAAAGAGGCTTCCTTACAGTTTATCTTCTAGAAGACGCCATCTGGCAAAGCATAATGACAATATATATTATATATGATATGTAATATCATATGTAGTACATAATATATGATATCATATAATAGACACTGTAATATGCATATACATGTCCATAGATATAGTTCACTTTGAAGTTCTCAAAGCATAACTGCATCCAGTAACCTCCTCAACAGAACTGGCCCCTGACCCCTATGGAAACAAGGCTCAGAAAGCAGAGTGACTTCCAAAGTATCACCACCAGGTGGCAGGATGGAGGCCCAGGAACTCATCTATTCTTGGCGCCAGGGTTGCTTTCCTGTGGAGGGGAGAGGAGGTGGAAGCAGAGGACCCTGGGAGGAAGACAGGTCTGAGCAAAGGGGGCTTCGACCCTGATTTGGTCATGGGTCAGCTTTAGTCTCTGTGTTGACCTCATTAGCCTTGGTTTCCTCATCTTCAAAATGAGGGAGCGTCAGCTCTTGAAGTCACAGTTTTCCTGAAAAATCAAAGAACGTAATTGGCAATGATCTGGGATTTACAAAATGCCATTTATGTGTGAGATAATGAGACCACAACTATTGATGTTTCTATGTAGTGGGTTTGATGCATGGGGCCACGATTCTGAAGCACAGCACATCTAATTTTCTATAATGTTTCTATAACAGAATTGCATTTTTGTTCTGCTCTAGCCATTGGTAATGGAAACTTAATTCTAGTCCATTTAGGTTTTATGCCTCTGACTTCTTCCTGAACGTGTAAGTTCAGGGGGCTGTGAGAATAAGAGGACACCTCGTGCTGAATCAACCTCATCTCTAGTCGCTGTTGTCTCACCTGGCCCTCACCCATCATTCTCCCTCCTTCCCCATTTATGCCAGGATCTCTCTGTGCCCACCTGACATGCAGGTGTGTGGTTCACCTGGGCATCTGTCTTATTCTCTTACTTTCATCACAAGGTCACTGTTCCCCACCCTACTGAGGGCATGAAGACTGTCCAGTGACTCCTCTCTACCACCCTAAGAATGTGAGATCTTGAGGGGAGCTGGCTGAGGTTCTCGAGACCTAGGCAGACCATGAAGGCATTTGTAGCTGGCGCCTCCCACGCCAGGGAGGGGCACCCGCCGGTGCTTGTCACGCAGGGGCCACAACCACCTGCTGAGCGCAGGCGTCTCTGCCTTCAGACCCCTCAAACCCACGGGAGTTTATACAGCTGCTCCTCCTCCTGAAGCACCTCATTAATTATCCTGGTGGGGATAGAGCACCCGTCTCTGAGACAGTCCCTAGCACCGACAAGGTCATCTCCGCTGACTTCCAACGTTCCTCTCTTCCCCGAGCCCAGACGATCTTTACTTCCTTGAGGGTGGGAGGGAAGCTAACTCCCCAATAGACTACAAATGCTTCTACTGTTTATTATTATTATTTAAAGATTTATTTATTTATGCCTACAAGCTGGGGTATAGGCCAGAGGTGTGGGGAGGCGAGACGGTTCACCAGAGACAGAGTGGGGGGGCAGAACAAGCAGATGGATGGAAATACACTGCTGAGGGGAGCAGCGGGCAAGGCAGGAGAGGTCTGCCACGCCCTGTGGGAATCTCCCTGGCCTGGCATTGAACTGGAGTTGCCGCTGCCGATGGCTACAGCACAGTGCTTAACTGCTGAACCACAGGGGAGGCCCTATTACTATTATTTTTATCATTAATATTAACTATTACTCTACCTTCTGTCTAGACCCAAACTTCTGAAACCCAAAAGAAAAAAAAATCTGGGCTTATTTTGCTTGGTTTTTCCCTGGAAAAACCTTTCCGTGGGGTAATATATTCCTCTGGTATGTAGTTGCCCAAATTGGGGTGGGGCCATCTTAGGGTATGTGGTCGACAGAATAATGGCTTTCCAAAGATGCCCACATCTTGGTGGAATTAAGGTTGCTAATAAGCTTACCTTCAATGAAGGAGATTATTCTGAATTATCAAGGTAGATCCAGTATTATCAAAGTCCTTAACTAGAGAAGATGGAGGCAGCAAAGACCTCAGAGTGATGAAGTGTCGCTTGCTTTGAAGGAGGAAGAAGCGGGTGCTGGAAAGTCTCTAGGAGTTGGGAAAGGCAGGGAAATGGATTCAGCCCTTACGTCCCCCCTCCCCAGAACAAATACAGCTCTGCCTGCAGGCACCTTGAATTTAGCCAGTGAGACCTCTGTTGGACTCTAGCCTGCAGACTGTAGGTGGAGACCTTTGTGTTGTTTTAATCCACCACATTTGTGGGAAATGTTCCAACAATAGAAAACTAGTGCAGGCTGAGTAAGAATATGGGGAGTGAGTGTGATCCAGAAGATACTGTATGAATTATCCTACTTTTTTGATTTTTGATTATTACCAAGAAGACCCTCCCCTCTTGGCCAAGGATGGAGGAAGTAACAATGACTGAAGCATCAGAAAAGGGAGTGAGCTTGTGTTCTTCTGAATGTGCTGTAGAGTCAGGGATTGTTACCTATTAGAGTGGCATACATCTGCCAGACATAACAATGGCAACGGAACTCTGAAAAGTAAGCGATGGTTGCCTTGATTCTGTGCCGCAGCTAAGCATCACAAAATTTTAATCAAGATAGAGGATAAAGGCAAAACAAACTGCTAGCACTTAATCCTGAAGTTGTTTAGAGGGCGTACACCAACCCTAAGCACCCCAAGCATCACACTCATGCTGTTCCCTATGTCACTTCTTTTCCCAGCAGGGGAGGGACCCTCTGATGGACTCAACTGCAGACAGTGCAATGATCTAAACCCATCCTCCTCAGTCCCTCAGTCCCTTTGGAAATGTCAATTCACAGTTCACTTTCGTGGTTGTAATTACCTGTTCTTGCATAACCACCTGCCCCAATACTCAGTGGCTTAAAACAACTGTTATGCTTTGCTCACATTTTCTTGGCTCAGCTGAGTGATTTTTCTGGGCCCCAACACCAGTGGGGAATCTGTGGCTGGTAGGCTTACTTTCACAGGGCCCCTTGTCTGACCTGTCTGGTGCTGGGACTGAGACATGGCAGTCCATCCTAGCTAGGCTGGATCTCAGATGGGTCTATCCAACACTTGCCTATGGTCACTCCATTTGGCTTGGGCTTCTCATGTCAGAGAGGCTGGATTTGCAAATAGAACATCCCAAGATCAAATGTTCCAAAGACTAAGGCAGAAGCTGCTGACTGCCTAGCCTGAGACATTCCAGAGTATCATCACTGCCACTTCCTATTCAGTCAAACAGGTCATGAGGTCAGCCTGGGTTCCAGGAGAGGGACCTGGACTTCAACTGTGCATGAAGAATATAGCAAAGAATGTGTGGCATCTTGAAGATTCCACTTACCTATGCATGGACCCACAGACCAGGGTTCCCAGAGCAGGGGGGATTCTGGCGATCTTCAGATGAAGCCAGTGCTTCTTCCCAAAGTAGACAGAAAGACAAAAGCCTGGGAGATGCAAAACTCACTCAAATTCATGTTGGAAGGTACCGGTACAGGTACAATCAAGATTTGATCCCAACACTTCTTCCTCCCAGTTGAACTGTAATGCTTCATGTAGCATCATTCTTGCCACAGTAGCAGCCCAGATATTCATTTAGGAATGTGCCTGTATCAGCCAGTGAACCGAACAGGATACACAAAACCAAGAAGCCCATCTTGCTTTATAAGCTAGTTCAGAAGACAAGATGAGCTTCAGCAGAGCCATTGTGGGGCCTGGAGGAAGTCGCTTTGTGTCCCTGCACAGAATGTCTGACTGGACTGGTATGCTCGTTGTGGGGATGAAGGGGCTGGTGGCAGAGACCTGGCACTCACTAAGCACCTACTGCATGCCAGTTCGTGATGTTCAAGGCAGCTAATGTTTATAGCACCTTCCTAGAAGGTGTTGGTGTATCCATTTGACAAGAAAGAAATGTGTGCAATATAAGAGCATCCATCCATACAGCGACAGTGAGCCAGGCACTATTCTAAGTGCTTTGCTTATTTTTACCAATTTAATTCTTACGGTCATCTTATGAGCTAGGTTTTATGACACTGAGACAAATGAAACTGGAAGGAAATGGAGGTACGTGGAGAAGCACAGAGAATAAAGAATAGAAAGCTTGAGTTATATTAGGTAATCGAGGGTCTTTGTAGAAAGTTCTGGGTTGATTTGCTTGCCTCCAGAATCCTAAGAAGTGATAGGATATTTTCAGAGGTCTGCTGTTGGTTCCCAGCTCCGCCTCTGAATTCCACCCCAAGTCAATCCCTCTCTGCTCCTCCCCCAACAAATAACCTAGTAAATTCCCACCACCTCTTCTCCCTTTTTTTTTTTCCCATTTTGACCTAAAAAGCCATTTGGTTTCCTAGATATTTGCACGGATCGTATGACCCCTGGTCATCCTGAGATGCTGAGCAGCAACAAAAAAGATGCTGCCTTTTTAAAAGCCAAGATGAATAAAGATACAGTGTTCTTTTTTTATAGGTCAGACAGCTCTTGGTACTACTCAGAGGGAGGGGAAAACTGGAATCTGGTTCAGTGAGGGAGAGAGAGGCAGCGGCGTCTTCTCTCCATTCCTCATCCTTTCCCCTTATAATGACTCAATCAAAGTGTAATTAAAGGCAACAGAACTCAAGAGGGGCGGGGACGACGTGAAGGAGAATCAGCAGAGTGAGAAATCACTTTGGAACATAGCCCAGGTCTGCTGACCAGGGGGAGCTCCCCCTCTCTGCCTGGGCATCCTGCCCTCCTGGATGTAGTTCTGCCTCCCCAAAAATAGACTCTTGAGGCTGCCTCCATCCCTGTGGATTGGGAGCTGTGCTGGATTGACAGTGCAACCTCAATAGCTTTGACCAGAGTCCAAAAAAAAAGGAGAGGAGAAGTGATGCTTGCTACATTTTTTTCTTCTTAAAAGTCTTTGGCTATGGGCAAAGTCAGGGCACCAGGTGTCTGTATGAAAACTCAGAGACCCTTGGGCTAGGAGACGAGAATTTAAAGGTGGAGCATCTCCTCCATGGCGCTTTCATCCAAGTGTCTACTGACCCGACAGGTCTACAGACAAAGAATTTTCCATATGCACCTTCCTCAGTAATACTAGGGCTGATATTAATGAAAACATTAATTACATGATGCTATTGATAAACAACTTAATGGTATCATTATAGCGGTAATAACATAACTGGTGAAAATCCATATAAAGAGTTTCTGAGTGCTGACTTTGTGCCAGGGCTAAACACCCCAAATGCATCCTCACAGCTTCCCTCTAAGGAGGGCACTGTTATTTCTCCCATTTTGTCCAGGAGGAAAGAGTCAGTAGCATGAGGAACTTGCCCCTTTCCAATCAGCTGGGTAAAGGCAGAGCAGGACTTCAAAGCCACACTTATCAAACTCCAGCGCACAGCCCATTAACTCATCCAGAGCCCGAGACCAGCTCCCCGGGATGAATGGGAATGTGCCCAATATCAGGGAGCAGACTGTGGGTGCTCTTCTTTCTCCCCACACCCCCATCCATCACTGCCAGGGATTTGCTCTCCCTTCTCTGCATCCAGATCTGGAAGAAGATGAAAGAGAATGAGTATTGGAAAGGGGGGCTGAGAGAGCGAGAAGGGCATTGGAACTCTATGCCCACTGACTAAGTGATTCCACACAAGACAGACTTCGTGGGGTGGGAAGGGAGGACGTTGCATCGTTCTCTGTGAACTTGGAGTGGAGCCCTTGACCCTCTCAGGAGGGAAGTGTGTGCGGCGTGGTGCTTCCGCGATGAGTGCGGGGCTTTCTCATAAAGCCTACGCACCCTCTTACGGCATTAAATATTTTATTCTTCCCATGACATTTGAAGCCGTCTCTATTTTTTTCGCTGGACTTTCTTTGGGACCTGGAATTGCGGAGCCTGGTGGTATTTCTGGTAAACTGATTTTACTGTGTGGAAGTCATTATCTGTTAGAGTCAGGGAGCAGCCCCCTCTTCCCACCTGGTGGGTTTTAAAACCCTGGCAGCCTGGCTTTGGGGAAAGGAGCCCCAGATGGGAGGCAGGAGGCAGAGCTGCAGACCTGGCTCTGCTACCTGTCGGCTGCCGGCCGGCACAGAGTGACTCACTTCAAGGAAGGCAGCGACCATCTGTGTAGACTGCCCAGCAGGGACCTGCCAGGAGCTTGGGACCAGCCAGGGAGGGACCAATAAATTGCTGAGGTTTTTTCAGTTCCTGAAATCTATGATCACGATGTGTGTTCTCAGAGGGCAGCAGTTCTAATATTGGAAGTGCCTGAGGGAAGAAAAAGCAGCTTGGGACCAACTCTTTGGCTGGTGGGGAAGCCAGTATCCAGGGGAAACATCTCCATCCCTTTGCTTCCCGCTGTAAGTGTCTCCGTGTTGATGTTGACATTTTAATCGTGTGTTTCATGTACCTGCCTCAGGCACCTTTTCACCGTGGGAAGGGTGCCCCTAGGAGAGAACATATTTATTCACAGCACCACCCCCACTCAGGTGGCTGGTGTAATGCCTATGAGCACGGTTTCTGGCATCAGAGCAACCCAGACCAAAAGCTCACTCTGTTACTCACTAGCCATGTGACCTGGGACAAATTACTCTGGTCCTCTGAGTCTCGGGTTCCTGTTGAGTAAAATGAGGATAATAACATCTGACAAAGCCAGAGTGAGGACAAACTGAGATAATGCGTACAGACATAATGGGCCAGCGTCTTGCATAAGTGGGCATGACACATGGTCCTGTTATTAATACCTGGTGTTCCACGCAGGGGTGGTGGTGATGGTGGCAGAGGTGTGATGATGAGAATTAACACTGGGTGCTTGCCATAGTCCACAGCCTCTGACATGGGGCTCATGATTACCCCTTTTCTTACAGATGGGGAAACTGAGGCAGAGAGAACTTGCATAACTCAACAAGGTTCACACAGCTCCTGTATTCTAGGGTAGGGAATTACCAAAACCCTCATCCTTAATCAGAGCAAATCCTTCATCTCCCTATTTAGTGGTTCCAAGGAGGGTTATATATAGATTTTTTGGTCTTCCTGTTGGACACTGAAGTGTTTCTAACTTTTGTCTCTTATAAACAGGTTGCCTTGAGCATCTTTGCACATAAGGCTCCTCCTGTGTTTTGAGTCCTTTTTCTTTAGAATTAGTTCCCCAGCGTCTTTAAGAACAGCTTGAAATTGCATTAGTGTTCCATGGTTTGGGTGAGGTGCGGGGTGGATTGAAAAAACATTGCCTGATATTCCAAGCTTTCCTGTTTTGGGGGGCTGGTGTTCTTTCAGGGTGCAGTGAAGGGTAGGCTGGGGTGTCTGGCCTGAAGGGTGCACGAGCAGGAGAGTGATAAAAGAAAAGTAGAGTGTGGTGAAGTCTTCACGATGCATGTGCGGGAGGGAAATGCGGAGGAGCAGGCAGAGCTGAGGCAGAGCCGAGGCAGTGGGCGTGGTCTCCGAGATGACCCAGGGTTGGAGGCAGCTGCCACAAGTTCTCACAGCTCTGCAGGTCCTGTACAGAACGTCATGATTGCGGGCACACTGATTTTAGAGACCTTTCTCCTAGCTCTGAAATGAAAACCTGAAATAATTGTGTTCATCTTAATGATTTTTTCTTGCATTTGCAAAGTATTCATCCAGTCTTCCACTTTCTTTTTCCTGATTTTTTTTTTAAAGATTTTTTAAATTTTATTTATACATACAAGCTGGGGTACAGGCCAGAGGCGTGGGGTGGCGAGAGAGTTCACCAGAGACAGAGTGGGGAACAGAACAGGCAGATCAGAAATACACTGCTGAGGGGAGTAGCGGGCGAGGCAGGAGAGGTCTGCCGCACCATGTGGGATTCTCCCCGGCCGAGCGTCGAACTCGCATTGCTGCTGTCGACAGCTCCACAGCACAGCGCTCAACTGCTGCGCCACCGGGGAGGCCCTCTTTTTTCTGATTTTTAAGTAGCTGATGTTCATTATAAAATAAAACAAATTCAAACACTGCTGAAATGTACAAGAGGGGGAGGGGAGCCAGGATCCTCTTTCTCAATCACGTATTCATTGTAGAGTAACTGCGGCACTTTGCCACTCTCTCCTGTATGTCTTCCTGTACATTTCCCCCTAATCATATGCAAATATAAATAAAATTTATGGAAGTTTAAAAATGGAAGCATAAAAAGCACATAGTTGTGTTTCTCTGGGACATCTTTCTGTGTTAGAACTACATGTCTTTATACTTGCTTTTCTAAGAGCATTTCCTTTTTGCTCTTTAAGACTGGATCCCTCACTTAATCTTTTTTTTTTAATATATATTTTTATTGTTATTTATGTCTTTTACATTTTGTATTCCCCTTGGGTAGCCCACCACCAATTCACCCGTGATCCATCTCCATGGCCCCTTGTGTTCTTTTCTACTCCATTTTGTGCCCTTTCCCTTCCCTCCCTCCGGCTCCTTCCTCCTCCCCCCACCCCCCACTGATTCTCTCTCTCCCACCCGGCCTCCTGATAGTCCTGTTATAAGTGAAACCATTCGATATTTTTCTCTTTCTTTCTGGCTTATTTCACTGAGTATGATCCCCTCTAATTCCATCCATGTCGCTGCAAATTGCATGTGTTTATCTTCTTTCCATGCTGAATAGTATTCCATTGTGTATATGTACCACATCTTCTGGATCCAATCATCTATTTTTG
>PVIJ01003115.1:0-142180 GCA_004024925.1 Scalopus aquaticus
TATTTGCTGTGGTGACACTTGCTTTGTCTGTGTCTTTCATAACGAGTTCTTCTCTGCTCTTTCAGCTTTAATCGTTTGGACTTACCACCCTATGAATCATTTGAAGAATTATGGGATAAACTTCAGATGGCAATTGAGAACACTCAGGGTTTTGATGGGGTTGATTAGATTAAAATATTGATCTACATGTTTTACTGCCACTTTTTATACGCAACCTTGACTTAAAACTTTCCAGGGAACTACTAAACTTGGCCATTGCTTCTTCCCAGAAGATCATATAAAGGCATTGGAAGAAATAGTATGACAACTTCACCATTACGTCATTCACTTTTAAATAATGTGTTGCATTTACAGTTATTTCATTCTGTCTTTAGAGTTCATCCTACAGGATGTAAGTCCTGTGTGCCTGAAATAGTGGGTTGTGTCCTTAACAGTTACCTCTTTTTACAGTATCTACCAGGCAGTTCTTTCTTAAACTACTGAAATTATAACTGTGAAATATTTGTCATACGTGTCATGTGTGAAAAGTATGATGCTTTTTGAAAAGGAAAACTGAAATTTGGAAGAGAATACTTTAATACTGAGTACACTACACTATTTTTAGTGCTGCCTGCAGCTATTTATTTACTTTTTAGACCTGCCTTATGCACCTTACTGCCCAGAATTTTTGGAAGAACCTTGGAAAGTGTGTTACGTATATCTTTAGTCAACTGGCTCACTGCAAACACTTGTTTACTTCATTTTGAAAGTATTGGACTTTTCTTATTAAATAGTTTTACTAGACAAGGTGGTTGATCGACATGTGAAGCAAATTCATATTTGCAAAGGGTGAAAAGTATTAACGCCTTCTTCTTGCCAGTGTATCCTTATGGTTCATTGGTATTGCCATCACTCATGTTTAGTTTAGTTAAAAATTTTCTCCTTCAAACATTAAACTGAAGCTCCACAAAGCAGTATTTCTAAATATGCCTTGAAGGACTAAGTTAAATGTATAGTACATGCCTTTATAGTCATTCTTTACACTTGCACAATTAAGTAGTAATTATATGTTTATGGGATTTACTATGTTTACAGATGAAGTTAATTTCTGTAGTTGCATTTTTATATTTTTAGTATTTCACTTTAGTCAGAAAACCAAATAATTTGTTAAAAATAACCAAAGAATAGTTATAATGCATCATTTGTATTAAATTTATTACCATGTTTTCTTATGCTTTTTAAAAATACTGTTTACTATGAAAAATATGTTTTACTACAAATCCAAATCTCTTTAGGTAAAATGCTGCAGGTAGAATCCTCCTTTAATCAAATGGAAATACAGGAAAACCATGTGCATACATTTAACAGATGTTTACTGAATGCCTGTTGTGCTGGGTCTGAGAATTGTCAGCTTTGAAGAAATATAGCTCAGTTCTCATCCTCAGAGAACTTACAAATGTGTAAATGAATTTGTAAACAATCAGAAGTAGAGATGAGCAGAATAAGTCAAAAGGAAAAGTGTTCCAGTGCACCTGTAAAGGTAATGTGCGCCAAGACTGCATTTCCATGTTTCCTAACTATATTGGGATGCTTATATAGAAAATACTCTTGCAAAACATCAATCCTGTTTTTCAATATGGTATCTTGGTGACTGAGGAATGATTGTAAATACATGTTACAACTCTTCTCGAATGCATATGTATGTATGTATGTATATACTCAAAAGTTGGTAAAAGTGCTTCTGACAATTGGTTGTCAGTACCTGGTAGAGCTCTCAACTATGACAGTAGCAAAACCATTTTCCAAACACCACATCAACAGTTCAGGTAAGGTAAAATAGTTCACAGATCAATGCATTCTGTTTGATCTTCACCTGTGTTGACCTGCATTCAGGCACGACCACCTGGTGTAGTCCTAGTTTTGACACTTACCACCTGTTAAAACTGCAGCAACTTACTTAACCTCTCTGGGCTCTGATGCCTTCATCTGTCAAGAGAGATTACTTGTTCCCACTCTTGTTGTCATGTAAGATTGTTGTAAGTTCCAGAGATCCTTTGTGAAGTATCAGACAATCAGAAGATGCTTTGTACCAGACACCAGGTTTTGTCAAATCAAGGGTGCAATCTAACTACACTCTCAAAGAAGAATCTCTTCCTCTAAAAATAAAATGACTGCTACTAGACCAGGAAGTAGGAAGATTACTGCTGTTGAATGCAGATAAAGACATATGGACACATGTCCATGGATCTTACCCTCAGAATTTATTTTCTCCACATCAACAAAATAATGTTAATATAGGCCAATGTATTTAGAATGTCCTTATTATGTAGAACTGAAGATGAAAATTATTTTTGTTAAAACATGATTTTTACCACAGGATTGTTTAAATATCACTTCTGTGAAATATCAGAGTTTGAGGGAATAGAAAGCTTGCTTTTCATCTGGCTGATATTTGGACGGTCCTATGACGCAGATAAAACAGGGCTTTAATGAGACCAGACTCAGTAGACTATAACCCCCTCAATGCCCAGGTGTGGGCTGACTGGCCAGAAGGAATCTCTGTCAAGCAACATAACTCCTTACCCCAGACAGCACAGTATCTCAAATGCATTCTACTGCTAGAGAATAAGTAGGATCATAGAGCAAAGACATAATATTTTTCTAGAAATTAAAATATAAGCATATAATTTTATATATTTTCTCTAATCAAATTTTAACATGACATCAAATTATATTACAAAGGCATTTCATCCTATCTCAAATTTAAATATTTGTTTTCATTTTCTATTTATAAGGCTGAAATTATTCCATATCATTATCAAGTTGAACACAATTTGTTTTATTTTACGTTGTTTTTAATATTTTCTGATATGGTAAATATATATATATCTCAAGATTAATGTGTCAAAATTTATCATATACTTTAAAATATAAAATCATTGTTTAAAAGTCTTGATGCCACAAATAAAATTCTATTCTAATTAAAAAAAAAAAAAACCTGATTCATTTTTGAATAGAAAAGTTTCCAAGTCAGTGTTTTGGGTGATATTTTCCGGTCACTCATCTGTAGTAACATACGGAATTCTTAAGGCAATCTTAGTGTGTATCTGATGAACTGGCATGAACCCTTAACCACAGTTTATGAATATGAACCGTTAACCACAGATAATCTTCACTTTACAAACAGGTCATGTTCCAAAAGCCTGGCTGTTAGTGAAATATCCAGATAACAAGATATTCATAAAGTTAACCAATGGACTGGATTTGAGGCACATTATTGCTCATTGAGGATGCCAGCCTTATAAACTAACCACTGTTTATAACATTGTTTTCATGAGAAAATGAGTTCCAAGTGTTAATTCAGAACTAAATATTTTTTCCCTCCTTCTTCTTAGGCACCTGGAAGTTTCCTAGTTAGGAGGGAGCCCACAAAAACTTCCCAGGCCAACCCTGAGTGGGTGCTTGCCAGCCCATTTCTGCTAAAATCCAGAAGCTTTTAATCCCTGGGCCCCAGGCCACTGCCCTCTGCTTCCACCCTCCAGCTTTAACCAGCTTAGGCAGTGCCTGGCCTATGTGCCAGGTCCCTGCTCTGCTGCTTATCAGGACAGACACATTCCTTTTATGAAGGATATTAAACTCAGGGTAGAATATCAGCACCTCAGTTCAATAGATTCTTGTGTGTTTCTTGAAAGTTAAAGATCACTGTTAACCCTGTTTCAGATTTCCCAGTCTCTGCCTGCATGCCGTCCTAGGTCTCCCCTCCATCCCACACCAGTGTTTCCTTTCTAGTGTATGATTCTGATTCGATTACTCCCCCAAGACCTCTGCGAACTCCCCAGAGCTAGAAGTATGAAGTCCAAAACCGCTGACATGAACTGCAGTTGACCTCAGCTTAGTGTATGAGTTCCACTTTTCATCACACCCTAATCAGGGACACCCAAACCAGGCTCCAGCCATCCCCTGATCACTGTACAGCCCTCTGCCCTGCTCTGCCTGGCATGCTTCTTCCTGATGTCCCCTTGAGAAACCACTCCTCTTTTTGGACCACTGGAAAGGGGCTACGGCCTCAGCTTTGGAAGATACTAGAATAAATGTCATTGTATTGCAACTCTTTGTTTACAGGTTCTCTCTTCAGACTTTGGGGCAATTTGAGGACAGAGACTACTTTGTATACATATTTTTAATACATTCATTTCCCAGTACATACATACTTGATGGATGTGAAGATCTGAGGAATACTGTTTGCATATACAATTCACTTAGCACCTACAACATCCTTAGAACTACAATATTCAGCGGGAAGTCCTACATTTAGGAGGACATTGGGGACTATATAAATATACACACAGAGAGGGAACTTGATTGAGATCCTGCTGAGCACCAGGGTCTGCAGTAAACACTTTATGTGCATCCCACTTAATCTTCATAAAAACTCAGCGAGGCAGGTTTTACAGGCTCAAGAAGGGCTAGTAATTCACCTGAGGCCACACAACTAGTAAATTCAGTGGATTATGAACCACAACAAAAATGAAAATCTGCGGAATCCAACAAACAAATTATTAAGGTATATAAATTTTCGATTGCACATAACACATTACCACAATTTAGGAACTAAAATCAACACCCATTTATTATCTCACAGTTCAGAAGCTCAGAAGTCCACATGGGTTCAACTAGATTCTCTGCCTAGGGTCTCATGAGGCCAAAATCAAGGTATCAACCAACTGGGCTCTTTATCTGTTTCCATGATCCTTCAAGTTATGACCGTAGGTCTGATTTCCAGTTTCTTGCTGGCTGGAAACTGGGGACCATTCAACTTCTAGATAGCACCTTCATCTTTCAGTTGCTAGTGTTGTACTTTCTCAAGCTTAGAATCTCCTCAGTGTCCTCCCCCACCCCTGCCTACTTCTTCTGACACTAGGTAGAGGAAGTTCTCTACTTTTAAGGCTCACTTGAGTAGATGAGGTTTACCTTGCATAGGCATGTGTCATAGAGATGACAGTCACAGGAGTGAGCTCATATATCCACAGGTGGCTGTGGTTAAGTGGTTGTACTCTGGAGGGCCATTCCTAAAAATTCTGCTCCCACCCTGTGTAAGGGTAGAAGATAGCAAAGGATTATAGATATCCCACCTGGAGAACATCTGTAAGTATCTAATTTTTTGGTTTTACATTCAAATCTTTAATCCATTTTGAATTGATTTTGGTATATGGTAGAAGGTGGAAATACATAGAAGAGAACATAGGTGATAATCTCTTTGACATAGGCCTTAGTGGTATCTTTGTGGACCTGTCTCCAACAAGAAAGACAACAGAGAATATGAACAAATGGCACTTGCAAAGAAAAGTGGAACTAAAAAGCTGCACAATAAAAGAAACATTGTTAAAATGAAAAGGTAGCTTACTGAATGGGAGATGAAATTTTTAAACCATATATCAGAAAAGGGGTTAATATCCAAAATACATGAACAACTCATATAACTCAACCACAAAAAACATACGACCTGACTAAAAAATGGGCAGAGAAGCTAAAAAGACATTTCACCAAAGACACAGAGATCACCAACAGACCCATGAAAAGGTGTTCTACATCACTTATTATTAGAGAAATGCAAATTAAAACCACAATGAGATTTCACCTCACCAGTGAATGGCAATTATCAAGAAGTATATAAATAATAAGTGTGGACAAGAATTAGATAAAAAGAAACCCTTGTGATAGGTTAGTGGGATGTACATTGATGTAGTTGCTATGGCACAATATGGAAGTTTCTTAAAAAAGAAAATAGAACTGCCATAGGATCCAGTAATGAAATTTATGAATATTACAAAAAATGTGAGAAAACTCATTCAAAAAGATCTACGTACCCCTCTGTTCTTTGCAGCACTCACAATAGCCAAGATATGAAGACAATCCAAGTGCACAATGATTACAGATGAACAGTAAAGATATATTCCATTGTATATAATGGAATACTCCTTGGCCATTAAAAAGATGAAATCTTAGCCATTTGAGAGAGCATGGATGTATACTGAGGTAGTCAGACTAAGCAAAATATGTCAAAAGACAAATACCAAATAGTTTGACTCATGTGGAGTATAAATACTAAAAAAGCAATTGAGCAAACAGAACAAAAAACCCTTTAACTCTGAAAACAGATTGGGGTTACCAAAGGAATTGAGAGGAGAATGAAAGAATAGGTAGAGGGACCAAGTGATTGGTGGTGGATAGTGAATGAGCATTTGGTCATGGGCAGAGCATGATATATATAGTTACTGAGGTGAGAAACGACACCTGGAATCTATAAATTGTTGTAAAATAATGTGATCTTAATAAAATGATAAAAAAGTAATTTATAGTAAATTACTTTATAGTAAATTACTTTTTCAAGGAAAGGCAGAAAAGCTAATACATTTGACAGTAGGATTCAACTTCAATGCTACAAATTAACAACTCACTATTCTCAGGTGAACCCCCTTTCATTTTTTTTCCTCAATAATAACGGGTTAATTGGACTGAAATTACGTTCAACTTATCCTTAGGTACTTCCTTATTATATAAAGAGAAATAAAAGCTCATAGAGACTCTTGTTGTTTGTTTGAAGAATTAGTATTCTTTCCAATGAAATCATTTCTAGATAATGAGGTAGATGCATATAAAAATAGAACAAGAAAGGAAAAACACTTTGCACAGCCCAGAGTTGCTGATCATTTGTGGACTTGCCATCTCCAAAGAGAAGAGGGGAGGTAGCCTCTGGATGACCTAATAACTGAAATGTCCTATAGTATCACACAACTCTGGAGTAGAGTTTTTCTCCATGTGAAGCTAACCAGAGATTACAGTCACAGTCGTAGGCTCATGACTATGCTCAATTCATCATTTATGGTGATTTAAGTTCTCTTACATAAATTAATCATTATCAAAGCAAACCTCATGCCCTTCTGAGAATTGTTTTTAACATATTTCATAAATAAGAAAGTTAAGCATATTCTCAGATTAGTAGGAGGTAATGAGCACTGTGAGCTAAAAGATAATTCCAGTTTAAACAAACAGGATGTTCACTGATACTGGACTTGAAAACACCATCCAAATTAATGAGTTTGTTAACACACAGTCACTGGACATGAATGCATGTGTAGCATAAATATTCCTACAGACTTGATGACAGTGTAATAGCTTATGTTTAGCCCTCCAAAGGGATAACCAGGTTCTCGGTGATGATTGGGTGGAAACCATTTGAGTTTGCTTTTTCAGCATTGTTTGTTATAATGGTGTAACACATGTGAATAATGTTGATATTGCATGATTTTAATGAATAATGTTGATAATGCATGATTTTAAGCTATGAATTCAGTAATGTTTTTATTCTTGTCTACTTCAAAAGAAGTGGGGGAAAAAAAACTCTGTTAACTCAGGCCTTACTAGGACTCTGGAATATCTGTGGTTGCCTCAGGCACTCAATTCACATGCTTGTCCTTTTGCTGTCTGGGAAGGATGTGAGCAGGAATTTGAAATTTATTAGCAGATCTCTAATTATTAATTTAAGTATTGCCAGGGCTGGGAAAGAGCAAATATGCAACACATACTCCAAGCCTTTGGAAAGTGTTTTAAGACATTTTTAAGACCTCATGGTGAGCCAAGGCTTGTTCCAGCACTGACCAATAGAAATATGCAAATGACCTGTAGCACTTTAAATTTTCTAGTAGTGCATTTTTAAAAGGTAAAAAGATCAGTGAACCTAATTATAATAATTTATTTAGTGCAATATGTCAAAAATTTTACAACCGCAACATACTCAAATATAAAATGAGACATTTTTCACATTTTGGTACTAAGTCTTTGAAATGCAGTTTGTATTTTATGTTTATAGCATATCTTAATTCAGATCAGCCACACTTCAAATAGTCACATGTGCCTGGCACTACCCAATTGCAATCAATGGATTACACTGATATCAGTGGACTTGGTTCATGGCTTTGATACAGCATAAAGTAATTAAGTAGCAGCTAGAAATGACTCACTTCATGGTGTGCTAAATTAACTTGCTTCCTCCAGGCAACTCCAGGGATGTGGATGAAGTTCTTCCAGAGGACCCAAATGTTGAAAATTAAGCAACATTCTAGACAGTCTCTGTGAGGTGATTTCAAATTTTATATTTTGGAGCTTGAGGATGGCAGTCTGACTGGAAAGGGAGCTGTGTTTACAATGTCAGCACACTATATTTGGGTTGTATGTTTATGAGGAATAGTGGGAGAGGTCTAATACAAATTGTAAAGAGGAATGCTAAAGTCCCAAGTCACACCTGAGCTCTGCTTCCTAGTGCTGTGGTTGTCCCCAACAGTGAGACTGGAGGTCATAGAAGCAGTGGCAGAAACTAACATCCAGCATGAAGCACATGAAGATCTAGGACCTTGGAAAATCATCACCAGAACAGGGTGATGATGGGGGATGGGGTGGTTTATCAGAAAATAATCAGCAGAAAGGGGAGGGCAATGATGAGACTGGATAACTGGGGGGTAAGGACACTGCAGAGGAAGGAACTTTGCAAGGTCGCAGGGGGTCACCTGGGAGAGAGCCTCTTTGACATGGGGGGAAGGCAGAGACTGTGGGAGAGACATCTGTTTGTTTTTCTGGTGCAAGGAGAATAACAAAATGCGTTCAGGAGGCTAATAGGCTGCAGATGGAGAGCTTCTGGCTGAGAACTCAGTCCAGCTAAAGGCTTTGAACTGGAACCAGCCCTCTAATTTTCAGCAGTGCGTGTGGCCCATGAAAAAGAAAAAGTGAAATAAAACAAGAGACTCTCCAGAGATAATTATGAATTACTCCCAAAGGGTAAAATAGCAGAGATTATATTGGGCTGGAGAATAGGGGTTTAATCCTAAATGGAGTCTGATCAATAATGCTGAACTGTTCAAAGTTACATGCCAAATGGTATGCGATTTGGTGTGCATTTCATGCTGGTTCTACATATTTACCTATTTAGGGGGTAGCAAGACTGGAGGCAGAGGCATTCCGGTGACACAGATGAGAGAGGGAAGTGGTTTGAAGCTAGGATTGAGACTTGGGCTTGGAGAGAGGTGGGAAGTTGAATTGGCTCTTGGGGCGGGAGGTGTCAGGGGAGAAGGGGGTACAAGAAAGGCAAAAGCAGAAGTCTGGGATGACTTTTACCTACCATCCAGACAGTGGCAGCTGGATGGGTGTTGGTGCCTCCACTGGAACAGAATATCGTACACGCAGTGACAACAACGGGGAGGCTGGGGGAGGCTTCTGGGAGGCAGCTGTCAACCTGAAGGTGGGCAGAGATAGAGAAGTTATCAGCAAATAACTGTGAGCCTTGTGAGGAGCCCTTATTACAAGTGCGGCAAATTCAAAGAGCTGATCTAGAGAAAACATCACTTTTGAGAAGTTAATTTTATTATACTTCGTATTGAATACACTCAGTAGTGATTGGGGGAAGACTGTAAGCTGTATCCCTGGGTCTGGTTTTCTAGCACAAATCAAGTTTTTAGTTTTTCCCCTCTCGCTAGGCTTCCCGCACCTGGGATTCCCGCACCTGGGTTTCCTGCACAGTGCCCGCCTCTCCCCGCGCACATGCGCACACCTTAGGCCACCGGCCCTTATCCAGGCGCCCACTCCCAGCGTCCCCCGCGCTGGGCCTCCAGGCGCTGAGTTTCGCGCTCTGAGCGCCTGAGCCTCCGCTGCGGATTCTCCCGGGCCTTTGCGCTTGAGCGTTCGAGGCCTCACGCACCAGGCCTCACGGCCACACCTGCAGAGCATGGAGCTCGCTTCTCTCAGCCTACTGCTTTCATAGTTCCAGAAGAAAGTTTGGGCGCGAGGGCCTGGAACAGGCCATGGACCTCTGAGGGGCAAGGGCAGTTGAGAGTGGCCTCCGGGACTTGGGCAAGTCTTGAGAAGAGGAACAGAGCTTGGAGATAAGTTCAGGGAGCCGAGAAGAAAATGAAGGAGGCAGCCAGCAGGCTGCCGGGCCAGGACAGGACCTGAGGATGTGTATTCACAAGTAACTGCCTGGATGACACCTCCGGCCGTTCCAGAACCAAGAACAGGTAAGGAGGCCAACCAAGGAGGGATGGAGAGCCCCTCCTCTCTGCCTCTGTACCCCAAGTGTCTAAATGACCCTGAAGTACCCTAACTGACTAAATTTAGATCCTTCTGGGGATCCGTACTAGGGAGATTCAGTGACAATTGGTTATGTCCCCTGAACACACGTAATTGCTGATGATGGAATTATATTAATAGCAAATAAGACCTTTCACTTTCATACTTAAAAGCTTGAAATTATTCTATAAAGGATAGAAGAGTCTGACCCCAAATGTGTTCATAGTGATGTGTGACAGGCCCTCTTCCAGGATTGATAGAGGCCAGGAAAAGAATGTTGGAAAAGCACCCATGCATGGGACACGAAGTCCTTTAAAAGATTCAGAAAACCAAAAAAAAAATGTCTTTCAAAAGACCCAGTCTCACCATTTTATCCTGTTTACCTGAAGTCAGTCTCGGACAGAGAGAAATGGCCTGGGCAGAGCCTCTGGTGTGTGTGGTACTAGCTGCTGCTGGGTTCCTACTTGGTTTATGTCATCTGCTTGATCTGCGTGCGATTTCACTTGAGACTCTGTGCTACAGAATACGTCCAAGTATTGTGTTACTCAAAAGATGCTTACTATTCATGGATATGAACTCAGAGTACAAATATGCTTACCCCAAAAGGGACATAAATGTGAGGGTTTCTTTAATTATATTGATTCCTTAGTTAAATATAACAGACACCACTTCCCTGAGTCTACAAAATCTTTTCCAGACAATAACTTTTTCCCTTTGACTCAACCTCTTTCTCCATCTTCTCAGTCTCTCCTGCCAGCAGTGTAGGGATGGCCTCATTCTGTGGTCTGTTTGCCAGGTTGTAGTGCTTGGAAGTCTTCAACTTGTGGAATACAGATTTCTCAGCTCTTTTAAAATGACCTAACATGTAGACAGTCATGGTTAGAATAATGACTCAGCCACAAAGTAAGTGGATTTCTTTTATAATCCATGACAAATATGTTTGAAAGTGGTCTAATTGTTTTTTCCTTTCCTAGTTTGAAAAATAAGTGCTGGAACAAAAAGTTCATTGAGCTACTAGAGTGCTCCTTACATTAAGATAATATTTTCAGTTCTCTTAATGTTTTCACATTTATTATCTCCTTTTATTCAATGCCAGTAAAGTAGGTAGGGCACATGTCATTCTGATTTGATGGTTCAGAAAACTCACATAAGACACAGCAAGGGTTTCCTTTGGTCACATAGTAAATTAGGAGCAGACCCCAATCTAGAAGATGGTTAGCCTCTCTGGGTGGTCTCATGACCACCTTTCCTGATCTGGGATTTTGCAACTTCAGAGCTTTGTATCCTGGCCTAACAAGCTCACCTGAATCTCACTAGGCCTGACTGCGAGTGAGGTGTGGAGGCAACCCCTCCACTGGAAGTATAAGTCATACAGTCAGTACCTTTCCTTCCAGATAGAATGTGTGTAGATAAACTAAAGACATTCCTGAGCCAGAGACTAACCAGAGACTGATAGGCAGTAGGAGATAATGAGATTTTTTATTTGTTCATACAGTCTTATTAGGTTCTTAAACCGAGACTTGTAGTAAAGTGTCAGCAATGGACAAAGTTTTCTGAATAGTTAACAATACAACTAATAGCTGTTAAGGTATCAAGGTGCTTTAGGCTTAGAAATGCACATATCACTTACAGAGGGACTTTGATAAAAATTCTCTAACAAGGGTTGCAAAGCCAGGATCTTTTTTTCTTTTGGACCTTTGTTCTCTGTTGTCGTGATCAGTTCTTTTCTCAGTCTCTCTCCTCTGGGGGTATGTATGTGAAAGTGGAAGAGCTGCTGTATGTATGTAAATTCTCTGCAATATATCCAAGACCTGATTATATTATTACAAGGACTTTGCTGTGCCAGCTACAAACCTTATACTCTATTTTGTTTCCACTGTATTCTGAAAGGTTTTGTCTCATATCATTGACTCCATTGGTTATATCAGCCTCCTTTTCCCCATCTTCAAAAAAGGAGAAGCTGTTTATCTTTCTCAAGATAATTTTATGGTTTAGGTGGGAAAGATCTGGCTCCCTGCAGAGCCCTGAGAGGAAGATCCAAGAAAGAAAATAATCCTGTATTTCTGGCATTTCCTGGCTACCCAAAGCATTCCTCTACAGCTGACATTGATAAAATTTCATCAAAGACACTGGTCAATCAGGCTACAGGTTTTTAAAACATCACTTACTATGTGAGTCATATTAGCATTTAAGATGTTGGTCTTTGTTTCTGTATAGATTGTGATATATGTTGTCCCCATTTTACAGGATATCACATTCCTAAAAATTCAATACAAACCCTAAAGTAATTGGAAAGCAGTTGGAAAATACAGTTTGACAGACACAAAAGTACTCTTCAACAAATGGAAAGATCCCTTCTGTTCCTGCATAAGATGACTCAACATTATGAAGATATCGTTTTCCCTAAGTTAATTTAAATTCTACTGCAATACCAACACGATATTTTAGACAAGTTGACATTAAATAAGCTTCACATGGAAAAGGAGAAATGCAGATAGCTAGGAAAACAGTTGAAAAGTATGAGAAGACTAGTCCTACCAGACATTAACATATACTATAAATTCTGTGTTGTCAAGGGTGTGATATTACCACATGTATAGACAGATAGAGGTGTGAAATAGAACAGAATCCCCAGAAATAAACCCAAGTACATAAGGAGATTTAGTAGATATTGAAGGTGCCATTGCAAATCATAAGGCAAAGATGGACATTTGATTAATGGTGCAATCTCTGATAGCAAAAGGTGCAAGCAGGAGGCCTCTCT
This sequence comes from Scalopus aquaticus, assembly GCA_004024925.1. Taxonomy (NCBI): domain Eukaryota; kingdom Metazoa; phylum Chordata; class Mammalia; order Eulipotyphla; family Talpidae; genus Scalopus; species Scalopus aquaticus. The sequence goes on from PVIJ01003115.1 coordinate 12,860, forward strand.
GGTGGCTCAGGGGTTAAATTCTCAGCACTGTCAAGCTATCTCCAGTCACTGCAGCATGAGTTTGATCCCATGCCTGGGAACTTCCCACATGGCACAGCAGACCTCTCCTGTCTAGCCCTCTGCTCCCCTTAGCAGTGTATTTCAGTAGATCTGCCTATTCTGCTCCCCACTCTGTGGTGAATCCTCTCACCTCCCAATCCCACCCCTGTGGCCTGTACCCCAGATCTTCTACACAAAAATAATAATAAAATAAAATAAAAAGTTATAAAAAATAAGGGACAAATGATTAAAAATTCAATAGAAAAATGGGGAAGGTATTTTTCAAATACATCAAAAAATGTTCAGATTAACTCATAATTAGGGAAATGCAAATTAAGCAATATTGACATACTAGTTCTCATCTGGTTGCAAAAATTTTGAAGTATGACAACTCTATGGGATGTGGGAAGACAGGTATTCTCATACCTTGCTGGTAGGATTGCAAAATGCAAAGAGAATTTTGCAGTCCTAACGAAACAGCATATGTGACTTAACTCAGAAATGCCACTTCTAGGAATCTGTCCTGCAGATACACTTCTAATGTTGTAAAAATACATGTGCACGTGGTTATTCATTGCAGCACTGCTGGTCATTAGCTAAATGTTTGTTTATAGGAGATTGAATGAATGTGGTTCATCTGTGAAATGTAATACTAAATAACTATAAAGAATGAGAGTGATTTCTATAAAATTGATATAGAGTGATTTCTAGGATATGTTGTTAAGTGAGAGGATATGCAAAAGAACATCTGTTATAGACTATCCTACTTCTAAGAAAGAAGGGATCTAAGAAAAAAAATAAATGTATTTATTCCTTTATACGAAAGAAATATAAGGATAAACCAGAAACTAAAGAGGAGGCTTATTCTTTCTGTTAAGAGTTGAATTGTGGTCTTCCCCGCAAAAGATATATTGAATTCCTGACCCTGAGAACTCAAAAAGTGACTTTATTTGGAAACAGGGTCATTACAGATTTAATGGAGTCGGATGAGCCCTTCATCTAATATGACTGTTGTTCTTACTAAAAGAAGGCTGTGGAGAGAGAGAGAAGGTAGGGAAGAGAGGAAGGGGAGGGAGGAGAAGAGACACACACACACACACACACACACACCCCTCTGATTCAAGGACACCAAAGATTGCCAACAAGCTAAGAAGTAGCAAGAAAGTATTCAGAGAGCGTGGCTCTGATCACATCCTCATATTGTACTTTTAGCGTCCAGAATGTGAGATAATAGCTTTCTGTCATTTTAAAACACTAAGTTCATGTCACTTTGCATGGCAACCCTGGAAAGTACAGTCATCTAGTGGGGGTGGATGGAAAAGGTGTTGATAGAGGGTGGAATTAGAAGGGGGTTGAGATGAGGAGGGAGAGACACTTACCTGAATAGACCTTTTTGTGAAGCTCTGAGTCAGAACCATAGTAAAGTTTTATGTACCACACAAAAATAAACATTTAAAGTTAACCAGGATGTGGGAAAATCCAATGTGACATACAAAGAGTGAAAAAAGGTACCTAACCAAATTGAAAATGAATAACATAACTACACTAAAGGGTGAGGAAGAAGAAAAATATTTTTAAAAAGTGTGAGGAAGAAATCACCTAAATAACTTTGCGAAGCATTTTTTGATTGGATACGCGAAGGTTCAAGATAAACTCTATAAATCTGTACTGCAGTTCATAAACTTGTTTTTCACAGTGGTATGTTAGCAGTCTGACACTGTTCTAGGTATATACCAGTACTGAGCAAATAAATAAATATATTGTAAATACTGAAAATCACACTTCTCAAGGTCTTTGAAAGAAGTCACCAAAGTGATACAGGAGAGAGGGAGGGAGGCAGGCAGGCAAGGACGGAGAGAGGATTCTCCAATGAAAGGAGCTTGGGCTCCTTGGAGAAGTAAGTGAATGCAAGGCTCGGGCAGGGAAAATAAAAGATGAACCTGGAACATCTTATAGTTACAGAAAATAAAGCAGTGCTCAAAAACTATAAAATAAACATCAAAAGGACACAGGAGACAACCTGGAGGAGCTCCTAATAGTGAAAGCTAAAACAGATTGAGCAAGAAAATAATGATGGTATTATAATCCCTAGAATAAAACAGATTTACACTGATATAAATAAATAGATGGTAGAAAGAGACAGCTCTTCCTTATAGAAAATTTCAATTAATACGTAATGGCAAGAATGAAAATCATGACTAGGCAAATACCACAGTAATAATTTTGCAGGCAAGACTCACTGATGTATGGTAAGGTGGATAAAAATTTGACAATAATGGAATATTTGCATACATATCAAAGTATCTCCCCTGAAATGTTAATTACCAAGGGAAAAATAGCTTTCCAGCAGAGAAACCTTGCAGGTACCATCTTAGCCACGTGATCACGTTAATATCACCAGTGATGTCAATGATGTTGAAAGTGTGTACCCCCATAAGAGACTGTGAAAGTGCAGCATCTGTGACCTTGCCAAAAATGTATAACTTCGACCTAATGACATAAAGGAAACCCAAGCTGAGAGACAGACTATAAAAACAACGGGCCAGTGTCAAGGTCATAAAAGACCAGAAATGACTGCATTACTGTCACAAATTGAAGGAGACTAAGGATGCATGACTACAAAGTGTCATCCAACAGAAAAAGGACAATAGTGAGAAAACTGATGGAATTCAGATAGGGTCTATATTTTGGTTAATAGTACTGTATCAGTGTCAAATTTCCTGGTTTTGATCATTGTGTTATAATTATGTAAAAACAGTTTAAAGGAAAGATGAAAGAATAGAGAAACTCTTTAATTTTTGCTACTTTATGTTTAAAATTATTTCAAAAGACAAAAACAATTTAGTTTGAAATTTTTATCAGTGTAACTAGTGTATCCTCATTCTACCCCTAAAACCTTTCTACCTGTTCTCTGTGTCTATAAATAATGTCTCTGCCTATATTCTTTTATTATTTCTGCTGATTGATGATACAGCCCATTTATTCTACCTCCTACCATCATAAACCCCCAGTATTGTTACATTCCAATTTTTGGTTTCTCTGTTGACCCATTGTTACAGTCTGAATGTTTGTGGCCCTTCTCATTCATATGTTGAAATCCTAACTTCCAAAGGTGTTGGCATCAGTAGAGGCAACCTTTGAGGGCTCTACCCTCATAAATGGGCTTTATGTTGTTTTTAAGTAGATCCCGGAGAGCTCTCTAGCCACTTCCTCCATGTGAGGAAATAAAAGTTCTGAGCCTGGAAGAGGGTCCTCACCAAATTGTGCTGGCACCCTGGTCTCAAACTCCCAGCCTCCAGAACTGGGAAGTAAATTTCCACTGTTTCCAGGTCAGCCAGTCATGGTGTTTTTTTTAGTAGCTGAATGAAATTTTTATCTGAAACACCCATTTTTCTAACTCCAAATAAAAACAGCTTTTCTTCTTCCATCTACCTTAGACAATATGTTTGGGCTTCCTATCAGCACCTCTACTTTTCCTCCAGCTGGCAGCCACGCCTTTTTCCTAACCCTGTTCATCCCACTTTTAGTTTTGCATTTTTGAAGATTCATAACATCTACTATTGTTCTGAAACCATAATTAATCTCCCTGTACTGCTTATTAAGTCCAACAGCTGCAAATCAGAAAGTAACTATTGAGGCCTCCCTGGTGGCGCAAGGGGTTAAGTCTCAGCACTATGAAGCTATCAGCAGCCACTGCAGCACAGAGTTCAGCTATAGATTGATCCCTGGCCAGAGAGCTTCCCACATAGCATGACAGACCTCTCTTGTCTCACCCGCTGCTCCCCTCAGCAGTGTATTTCAGTCATTCTGCCTGTCCTGCTCCCCACTCTGTCTCTGGTGAATCCTCTCACACACACACACCCACACCTCTGGCCTACACCCCAGCTCTTGTATGTATAAGTAAATAAATCTTAAAAAAAAAAAGTGGCCATTATATTTTCAGACCAGGTCAATAGTAAATGTTCACTGCTAATTCAAATAGCTGTCACTGAGCATCCCCTTTTTGTTCAGCTTCCTGTTCTTCCTGGAATTTCTCAGTAACTTTATTTCTTCCATAATTGTCTTGATCATTTTCCCAATTATTTTCAGACTCTTCACAACTTCAATATTCTACTAATTCCTCTTTTCCCCTGAAGACTTCTTTTCTGGGATTCTTGGATTCCTATCTTCCTGCTCAAGTTGGAACTGTTTGCTCCAGGCATCTCTAGGATCCCTTGACTCCTCTCCAGTATTTTCTGGGTCTGTCTCTATCCTCAGTTTGTGCCCTCCTTTTTCTAGAGCATATTTTAATGTAAAATCCTAAGAAAGGGATGGCATTAAACATATGGTTGGAAGCAGCTCTCCTCCCACCAATTCAGATATCTCTTTTTTTCTTCCTTTTCCTAATAAACCTGTCCTTTTAAAATGTTAAAAGTATTAATCAAAAAGTTTGATTCCTTATTTTTCTGAAAATGCCTTAATTTTGTCCTTACATTCAAATGATGGTTTTGTTGGGTATAGATTCCTAGTTGCTCATTTAATTTTGAAGTTTTTTCCCACCGGCATTCAGCATTTTGATTCATGTTCTTTTGCAGATATTCTATTTTATTCTCCTTGAAGCATTCCTATATCTTACTTAGTCTCAGTATTATGAACTTTCTCTGGTATCTAGATATGAATCTATTTTAAAATTTTATTATATTAGGCACTTAATCAACTTTTTAAATTACTTTATAACTCACTGTTATGTCATTCAGCTTTAGAAGTTGTTCTTACATTCTTTTCATAATTTCATCTCTTCAGTTCTTTTTACCAAAACTCGGTAGACAAAGTTGGGACCTCCTTGATTGGTATTCTGTGTCTCTTCTTTCTCTCTCATTTTTAGAGCCTTTGTGTTTTATTTTTTGTGTCTTATTTTGTTTCTTTGTGTGTCGGTTTTTATTTTATTTTCTGGGAAATTTCCTTGTCTCATTTATAAAATCTCTATTGAATATGTATTTCAGCAGTTATATTTTATTTTCCAAGACATCTTTCTTCTTTCATTTTTAAGTAGCATCCTGTTCTTGTTTTAAAGACATAATATCTTCTTACATGTTGCTGAGACTATTTGCAAATTTTTAAAGTTCTTCTGCCTGAATTACCTTTACTTTCTCTGAAGTCATTTGTTTGACTCTTTCAGTCATGTAATTTGAACCAACTGTCTGTTGACCCTTAAATTTTGTTCATGTTTCAGAAAGAGGGATTAAAAATTGTGGATATCTGAGAGGCTTGTTAGCCAGTAGGTGGCCCACGCAGGAAACTAGTATCTACTGGATAACCCCAAATCCTAGAATCCAGACCCTCTCTAGAGCTGCTCAATTTCCTTAGGAGAGAACTTAAATTAATTAAGTTAATTAACTTAATTAAAATTTCTATAAGTATTTTATTTCCTTTTTGAAAAGGAATAGATCCTAGCTTCCACAAATTTTGGTATGAAAGAGGGAAAAGATTGGATTAAACAGGTCTACTCAACTTCCCAGCATGCTTTAGTGCAGTGGAAATCTGCCTGCGTTCAAGCCCTGGTCTCCTCCCTGGGAAAAATTGTCAAATACCATCAGCTTCTTCCAACCATAAATCCTTCTAGAACCTCACCCCAAACTCAGCAAGGTCAGCCAGTAAGGGCAGTTGCCAAGAGGTGTTCTCTGTGCCGCCATGAGCCATGGGGTAGAGCAAGCTCTATTAATAGCAGCAGTGATTACAGAGTAACACTCCTTGTAAATGCTTGGACTTTATAGCTTTCCATTCAAAATTGTCCTGGCCTACTGTTTAGTCTCTCTGGGGGGCAGCTGTAAAGGCCACCTTGTTTCACAGCTAAGGAAAGGTTACAAGGCAATTACAATATTTTTGTCTCTTCTCTCTTTTGATGATTATTCCCATGCACTGCCTGCCACCAGAGCAGTTTCTGCCTCTGTTACCCACAAGGGACCCAACAGTGGTTGCCACGAGCTCTGGGCTAGAATTAGAATTTCAGCCTTAACCGTTCCCTTGTTTTTCAGAGATTTAGAGTAAAAATCAGAAGTAGTGGTGTACTTCAATACCTATAGCCAGACAGCTATCACTTACTTTAGAGGGTGAATTTGTACCCTTTAGGGTTAGAGCAAATGCCCTGATGCCTGAGTAATTTGATGCTCTAAACTCTGTATTTTCCAATTTGAGAAATATAGTAATTATACAAAAAACTTATTTTTTAATCAAATGGAGACATTTGGATAAAGACAACATTCCATGTCTACTGACACTGAATTGTAATAAATGATGATAATCTAAATAAACGTCTCATATGGGAACAGAAGCTATCATAATCTTAAAATTGATCTTGATATGTGTATTCAGAATCACAGGATTCACAGTGTTTAAAAATCCTCACTGACTCCTCAGAGCAATCTCCCAGGGCAGACTAGGCAGGTATCATACCCACCCCCATTTTACAGAAGAATACACAGGGTCTAGACAGATTCTGGCACTAGTCAGTGCCCAGGCTATCTGGGACTCATCGGACATCAACATACTCCCTCTCCCTGGGGCCTGGTGGGCTACACAAAACAGGCCACACCACAGCCTGGACTCCACGTCCCAGCTCTGTCGTGGCACTGAGAGATGGAGGCTGGTGTCTAGAGGTGCTTGTCCCTGCACTGGCCTGAGGGATGGAAGGCAGATGGGAGGAGGAGTGGAGAAGACTGATATGGAATATTAAGGATTCTCCAACTCACTCTGTGAAACTCTCCTCTCTGTCCTTCAAAAGATCAATTATGAAAAATATTTCCAAGAAGGAAGATATTAAAATGCAAATTATTGACTGTAAGTCACTGAAGAAAAATGCCAGTGCTGCTTTTAAGAGTCCAGTGTAGGTGCTTAAGACTATTTGTGGTGATGCCAGTAGAACTGACATCAAAGACAAAAGAACCACAGAGATAATTGGGTCCAGATCCTTCATTTTACAGATGAGAACACAGAGGTGGGATCAGTTATAGAATTTTCCCACTGATTGGAGATGGTATTAGTGTAGTAGCTACAACAGAGCAGGTACAAAGCAGGTGCTTATATCATTTAGGAAAGTATTCAACTGCAAGTAACAGAAAGCTGGCTTCGTAGTTTGTTTTTCCTCACGTAACTCCAGAAGTAGGTAGTGCTGGATGTTCCTGGGCTGAACAAACAAGGCAAGTCCTCCTCTTCAGCAGTGAATTAACCCAGAGGCTGGGTGGGGTTCTGGGGACACAGCGTGATGAGAAGGGCATTGAGGCTGTATGGTGAGGAAAAGGGAAACCTTGTTAGAGACCTATGGAAGAAACCAAGAACACTGACCTCTAAGGAGAGGAAGGAGCCCAGTGGAAACTTGGACACTATTACCTAGAAGACAGACAAGATAGATCCTGTGTTGCCTGAGAGGTCAGAATTAGAAGCAGGTAGTGTAATTAATTGTTGGATCATTAGCTGACTGAACCGCAGGAATAATTTTAATAAACACTCCCTAAAAATTGGTCACCTTTGAAAATAGTGAGTTTCCTGGAGATATTCAAGCTGAATAAGGAATTGTGAAAGGAATTGGGTATGTGTGAAGGAGGGTAGGGAGGGATGGAGATAGTAAATTGGTGAGGAGTATTACAGCCTTGAAATAGAGATAATCTCCAAATTCCCTTTGGAACATTTCAGTTAACAAGCATCTATTGAGTATCTACTGTTTTCCACAAAAGAACCACATTTCCCAAATCACAAATTGATATGACATTTATGAAAAAAGCTAATATAGTGATTAAGGTAGCTGATGAATGCTATTTTACTGATTGACTTCTCAGGGACCGCTGGGCTTCTTGAGATTCCATTCCACCACTCTTGGGATCCCCTCTCCCCGACTCCACAGATAGGGGCTTGTTTTCATTCAGGCTCTCAAGACCAGTGAACAGGGCAAAGTGGGTGGTTTCAGTCATAGCACTTATATCTGTTGCATGTGATATTCACATGTCTGAAAGGCAACTGGAAAGGACCAGGAAGGTAGAAGAGCTCAATCACTTACTGGCCATTACTTGAGCATCTCTGAGCCTTATTTTTCTTACCTAGAAAACAGGAGAGAATTTTATCTTCCTTGGTGCATTGTTGTGCTAACTAAGCCCTGAGTAAACTTTCAGCAGCTGTAGATTTACTTAGTTCCTGTCTCAGTTCTTCCTCTGACTTCGTTATATCACTTTGCAGACCTTGGTTTCTTGGCCTGTAAAATAAGGGCAGGTTAGACTAGAATTATCTCTGTGACTACTTATGGCTCTGAACCTTTTGGTGCCCAAACAAAATGACTGCCATATTTTCCCAGCCTTTGTCTGGAGGTCATCTCTGCCAGGAGGTGGCACCACTAATTCATGTTTCCAGCAGAGATGTGGATTGACCATTTGTTAATCTCCCTTCACCTTTGAAAAGGAGCTGAAAACGCACCCACTTAGCAGCTGCTTCTAAACTGACTTTTATAATCACGCAGCTGATATATCCTGAGGGGGATTAGTTTGCCACTTTTTTGCTGGCTCCCAGCATATCAAAATCATCTTCCTTTGGACAGTCCTCATTATTTAGAAAGGGATTAGAGAAATATGGCAAGGCCAACTTGCCCCTGTCATCTTTCTCTTTGCTCAAAAAGCAAAATGCAGATACCAAAAAGCATGTGCTGTTGAATTGCACCACAGTCAGCCATTTGCATGTTATTCAAAGGGCACAAATGGCCACTGCTGCTGGCAGTTGCCTAATTGCCACATAGAAGATCACAGATACAATTTTGCAGTCTCAGACCTCTGGAAACAGATAGACTGGAGAGGCCCAAATAATGCTGTTTCCTAGTGTTCTGGATTACTGTGAGCAGGATCAGTATTGTGAAGACTAAGCCGGGCAAGAACTAAGGGACAATTGGACCAATTTTTTTATTCTACCTGGCCAGTCCTGGAAATGCAAAGTGAAATCAAGATGAAACTTTCTTAGCTCTTTTTCACCCTCTCACTTTTCACAATAGTTAATTAAAAAAAGGGAGAGAGAGAGAGAAAGGAGAAGGAAGGAGGAAGGGGAGAAAAGAGAAGAAGAGAATTATTTTTTAAATAATTGATCCTCAGGTCCTGCCTTTTCCCTCTTGTGAAGTAATTTTAAGATTCAGAAAGTGCACAATCTAAGCATATTATTGAGTCTTCTAGCTCGCTCTATCTCCTTTATACACGTAAGTGCTAAATACTTACTTGGTTGGCAGGCTGGAAAATTAGTGGACTAGTCAAATTATCTTGTGGACTGATTTTGACCTTTTGAAAGTTAGGTTGTCAAAACTTGTGACTCTGGCACCAGCCTCAGTAAAACATTTAGGATGTATTCATTTTGAAGAGGAAAAAATTACTTTTAGACCCTATGCAAGGTTCATTTTATCTTCCAAAAAAGATACAAAATTCTTTGTTTATGGTGAAGGAAGTAGTGCAGGCAGAAGTTTCCTCTCTGGTCTCATCTATTAGAGTCAAACTGATTATTTTAGATTGCTAGAGAAGTCGCACCACACATTGTCAGGTCTCATTGATGGTGGTGTAGATCTTGCTAAATAAAATCATTTTTCTTCATTACTATCTAACCAAGTGCTTTATATGTGGTTATGGAACTTATGTAAAAAACCCCACATCTTTCCAGTTTTTTAAGGTTTAAAATGTGGAATTTGGCCATCATGCTGTAGCACCATGCAGACTTCACAGGAGGCTTGTTATTTCACTAGCTTGAGAAGACAGGGGTTGCTACATCCCAGAACATTCCCTCCTGCTCTTGCCCCCACACCATCTGCATTATGGGAGCAGGTGGCATGTGGGTGACAGCATATTGTGGTTTTGTCTGTTGATGCTACTTCCCTGTGGCAGTTCTGGCTTTCTTTTTTTTTTTTAAAGATTTATTTATTTATACATACAAGCTTGGGTACAGGCCAGAGGTGTGGGGCAGCGAGAGGGTTCACCAGAGACAGAGTGGGGAGCAGAACAGGCAGATCAGAAATACACTGCTGAGGGGAGCAGCGGGCAAGGCAGGAGAGGTCTGCCGCACCATGTGGGATTCTCCCCGGCTGGGCATCAAACTCGCATCGCACACTGCCGACAGCTCCACAGCGCTCAACCGCTGCGCCACCAGGGAGGCCCAGTTCTGGCTTTCTCTTCCTCTGATAAATGAGTCCTACCCTAAAGCCAGCCAAGCATCTCATGACACCACCAACAAATAACTCCATTAGAGGATTATGCAGTGGCTTTTAAAAAATGTCGTCAGGGCCTCCCTGGTGGCTCAACGGGTTAAGTTTCCGCACTGTGACGCTATCTGCAACCACTGCAGCATGAGTTCAATCCCCGGCCAGGGAGCTTCCCACATGGCGCAGCAGACCTCTCCTGCTGCTCCCCTCAGCAGTGTACTTCAGTAGATCTCTCTGTTCTGTTCCCCACTCTGTCTCTGGTGAATCTGCTCACCACCCCACATCTCTGGCCTACACCCCAGTTCTTATATGCATAAATAAATAAATCTTAAAAAAAATAAAATGTCATCAGTCCTTATAAAAGGACTGTACCTTTTAATAAGGTACCTTTTTATAAAATGTACCCAGTCCTTATAAAAGGTAATTCCTTTCTCTTGATTGCTCTAAGGTCATGCTTCTGGTGTGCCAGTGCTTTTATTTTTTTGTTTGTTTTGAGAAGTAAACTCAGTTGGACTTTTGACAACCTGAAAGAAGCTTTAAGTCCTATTTCCTTCTTTGAGGTTCTCCTGCAGTGTTGAACAAGGATTAGAGGACCAATTTTACATGATCTTGGGAGGGATGGCACTTTATTAAAATACATTTGATGTAGGATGAAGCCAACATTTATTGAAATTCTATGAAGGAGATATTTAGCACCTGACATCAGTTGTCCTATATAACTCTCAGTACAGTGTAGGAAGTAGGTTTTATTATCCCATTCCTTAGAAGAGGAAACCTGTTCAGAGGGAACAAGTAACTTGTTCTGAGTCCCACTGCTTTTAAGCACCAGAAAGAAAATGGAAATCCAGGTTTCTCTGACCAACACCTGTGTCTTACCATATACCACGTGGTGATTTGGCTTTAGCAATGCAAAATGTCATTTGTAAATCACTTCTATACCACTGTGTTTTAGGCATGGTTTTAACTTAGGAGAACCTGAACGGTAGGGATGTTGGGAAGAGACTGACAGCCTGCACTTAGAGGAATGGGTGCCTGAGTTTTGGCAAAAGAAGCATGAATAACACAGAAGAATAATTCAGTGTGGAGCCTGAAGTGAGGAAGGAACAGTCAACATTTGTACCAGGGTTGGACCTGCACCAAAACATTATTGCAGATGGACTCAGCAGTCTTAAGTGCTTATGCTGCACCACTCAAAACTTTGTGAAAAGTTCAGGTAAACATTTTCCCAAAGAGCTGTGGAACATTGCAATATGGAACAACTAAAGTGAGTATTAGACTCAGTGGAATGTCTTCTTAACCCCATTCCCTCAAAGCGGTGGAGTTCTCAAGAGCCCACCTCGAGTAGTCAAGATCCTTGAACCTGATTTCACATCTCTGCTTCTCTGTACTTGCTGTACTTGCTCTGTACTTTGCCCTCAATTTCCTCATCTCTTGTAATAACTGGTTATTGGATTATTGGGAGGATCCAATGAGATAATTTACAAGATGTAAAAAAGTGCTGGTATGATTTAAGCTCTACATACAACTCCTGTAGGATTTTGCTTCTTTAGGTATCTCCTCCCCCTGGCATTTCCAAACTTTTCATCATTAACTCCTTTCAAACTAAGATTAGACCCCGGTCATTCTTGTGTTACTCAAAAAGACAACAAAAAGACAAACCTTCCTTCAACTACGTGGTGGTATCACCCTCCTCATATTCCTTATGGCACCTCTAGTCTTCTTGAAAGAGGCCTCATAATCCACTAGTTCCAAAGTGTAAGGGTGTAAGGACCATGTCTGTTTTGCATATATATCCTCAGTATGTAGCCTAATGCCTGGCATATAGTTGGCACTCATTTCTGAGCATATGTCTCCATTTCCTCATTATACTTTCCAACTTGGATCCTTGCAATCTAGTTTCTGTACTCACCACTCTCCTGAAGCTTATCTTTCCAAAATCACCTCTTCTCCCTGAGGTCTCTATAATCAAGTTTTTAAAAAAGGATTCTACTCTGCAGTATAAAGTAAATGCAAAAGTGCTCCAAGGGACATAGATCAGACTAGCTTCTCCAATTGTTTACTTCTCTACTTGGCTTCTACTTAGTTAGCAATATGCTTTGAAGTATTTCAAGGTCACTTTCTTTGATGGGGGTGAGTGACATAAGACAGTAAACATTCTAGAAGCCATCTTCCCTGAGCTCAACAGCTGGAAACAATATCTTCCTCCTCTGACATGCTGTACTAAACTTCATCTGTGCTCCTCTAATGGAACTCTTTGTTTTAATTATGGTTACCTACAACTATGTTTGTATCACCTGCTCTCTGTACACCCTCTGAGGATACACACCAGGCTTCTTTTCATCCTCCCATCCTGCACAGCTTCTAACACAGTGCTATACAAATGGGTCAGTTGAAAAAATTAAGTAGAAAGAATAGAAGTCCTTGGGTAACTGGAGATTCTTCCCATGGGGAGTTTTATAGCAAACTTTCCCACTCAAACTTTCCTATAAAGCCCTACAAATTACCCATCCCTGGCCTGAATACAGTAGGAAGAATGAGACAGAGAACGGAGCTTATGGTCTAAGTGGTCCAATCACATAGAGATGCAGAAATAAATAACAATTCAAAAACTCAAGAAAAATGTAAGAAATTCAGTGAAAAACATGTAAAGAACAAAGATATTAAAATAATAGAATTTATTAAGTAGCAACTTTGTGCCTGCTCCATGTTACAGGTCTGAAGGGGCCTGGGAGGAGAATCCATGTAGTTCAGATGATGAGGGTTGGTTTCTGAAAGGAGGTAGGAATTATGCTGACTCTTTTATTACTCCATTTAATATGTGACAGTAGACATCTATAAGAATGTAAACTCTGTAGGGGACAGCGGCCTCATTATTAGCTACACTGTTGTGTCCTCAGAGCAATGTTCGGTTCCCCATGGGTGCATATTTTAGCTAATTTTGTGTCAACTTTGTTAGACTGTAGTGCCCAGTTGCTTGCTCAAACACCAGGGTAGGTGTTACTCTGAATGTATTTTTTTGAGGTGAGATTAATATTTAAGTCAGTAGACTTTGTGTGAAGCAGATTGCCCTTCATTATTTGGGTGGCCTTTGTCTAATTAGTTGAAGGCCTTAAAAGACTAAGGTCCCCCAGAAAAGGAAGAAAATTTTACTTCAGACTATTTCTAGGCTCAATACTTCAACATCAGCTTCTACCTGAATATTTAGCCTATCAGACAATACTACAAATTTCAGATTTGGCAGCCTCCACAATTGTGTAAACCAATTCTTTAAATCACCTCATCTCTCCACTCCCTCTCCAATGTTTATGTATCCTGTTGGTTCTGTTTCTCTGGAGAACCCTAATATACTGCTCAATAAATAATGCTTTTATCCTGCACAATAAAATACTGTATTTCCTGCTAAGAAACCTCTCAGAATATATTAGATTCTGAAAATTCAGAAAGTGGAAAAAACTCTAACTTTGTCTAATCCAGGGATCCCTTGAACATATTAAACCTCAGAATTCCTTCAAACTGCTAACATCCTAAGGGTCACTAGTGTTGAAAGTAGTGGGAGAAAGGTTGGGATTGGTTTTAGGTACTGATGTGGACAGATACCCTCTTCAACATAAGGCTTCCAACACCCATTCTAGCCTCTTTCCTTTATTCTTCTGTTTTTATATCCTCCTGATCTCTCTTCCTCTACCCCTCTCTCCCAGTTTCATAATCTTAGCAAGATGACATTCCTTACTGGTACTTTGCTATTTCCCAGTCTGGATCTTAGCTAATGCATTTTTCTTCCCACCTTTGCCCAGCCCTCCAGCTTCATCCACTCCTGTAGTCACAATTCAGCCTCTGCCTGGTGAACCTTACTTATCTCTACAGACCCCATTCTAATTCAGTTCTCTTTCTCCAGGAAATCTTCCAGAGAGCCCAGCTCCAGTTCCTCTCCAGAGTAAGCCCACCATACAGGCCTTGTGTAGCTCTCTGGACATTCCTTAATTTGCACACTTGTCCAGCTAAGTTGTGAATATTTGCTTATACATATGTTCCCCTCTATCAGTCTAAAAGATCAGACAGGGTATGACTTGGCTTCTTCATCATAGCAGCATCTACAGTTTTGTTAATTTGAAAAAATAAATGAATGGATGTTCCTTAGTTCAAAAACTACCAAGTATTTCCTAAACTCAATAGAGCATTTAAACTTCCCTGACTCTTTTTTTTTTATTGTTATTTATATCTTTTACACTATTGTGTATTCCCCTTCGGTTACCCACCACCAATTCACCCATGAACCATCACCATAGTCCTTTGTGCTCTTTTCTCCCCCGTTTTGAGCCCTTATTCTCCCCCTCCCTCACTGAATGTCTCTCTCTTATTTGGTTCCTCTATATTCCTGCTATAAGTGAAACCATTCAATAGTTTTCTTTCTGGCTTGTTTCGCTGACCATGATCCCTTCTAGCTCCATCCATGTTGCTGCAAATTGCATGTGTTTATCTTTTTTGAATGCTGAATAGTATTCTATTGTGTATATGTACCACATCTTCTTATCCAGTCATCTATTTTTGGGCACCTCGGTTGTTTCCGTAAACAGTGCTGCAATAAACATAGGGTGCAAGTATCCTTTTGGATTAATGTTTTTGTGTCCTTTGGGTAGATACCCAGAAGTGGTATTACTGGGTCGTATGGAAGTTCCATTTTTTGCATAAACTTCTCTGACTCTTAAGCCCCTCCATAAAACAGTCAATCCATCTACCCATCTAATTTTCCTCCTTTCTGCTTCCCAAGCGTGCACTGTCCACTCCCATCTACCCTTGAGGGTAGTTGCAAGCACTCCGAGACTATCCCTTTGTAAACACAATTTTCCAAAAGGAATATATGCTCTTTTTCTTTTTTCCAGTTAGGGAGTAGTTCATAAGCCTCCCATGAATAATAAAGGTGAATATGTTGCTGAAAGTATAAAATGTCAGTTCCTACTAGAGATTCCCACTGAGATTCTATGGGCTGGGTCCCCTTTATGACAGAATACAAGATAATCTGGAGATCTTTGGAGAAGAATCCTCTACCAGCCATCCGCTGTCCATTTCTCCTGTAGCTACAGCCAGTCTCCAGATGTCTGGTGCTGCAACCCTCAGGCACCTATCTCTCTGCCTAATAAGACATCCCACAGCCTGTTGAAGTTCTTCAGAGGTTCTAGGTTCTTTTTTTTTTTTAAAGATTTATTTATGCATACAAGCTGGGTGTAGGCCAGAGGTGTGGGTGGTGAAAGGGTTCACCAGAGAAAGAGTGGGGAGCAGGACAGGCAGATGGACTGAAGTACACTGCTGAGGGGAGCAGCAGGCTAGGCAGGAGAGGTCTGCTGCGCCATGTGGGAATCTCCCTGGCCGGGGATCAAACTTGTGCTGCAGTGGCACACTTTGAATCTTGATAGCTTCATAGTGCTGCGCTTAACCTGTTGCGCCACCAGGGAGACCCAGTTCTAGGTTCTTTTGTGTCAAAAAGCTTCTTTCTAGGAACTATGGTGATGGTTCACGGGTGAATTGGTGATGGGAAACTTATGGGGGATACATAATAATGTAAAGGATATAAATTAAATTAAATTAAAGAAAAAAGCTCCTGTTTAGAGGTTAAAAAGGTAAATTAAGCCGTTTGCTTTTTATTCCTTAATGTAAGTTATCATTAACTTCATTAACTTCACCTTTCTCTCCATGTAGGGGACTCTGAAACAGACTCCTCTCACTTATGAGCACCTGCAAAACAGAGATGGGAACCAGCCAATAGTTACATTTGGTTTTTCCTCAAATGTTTTGTTGGTCTAATGGTGTGTGCACACAGCTCCTGATCATGACCTGTAAGGGAGAAGACTCCATTTGCTGCTATAGAGTGATGAGCCGGTCTAACCAGGTTGTGGGCTTTGCAGGTAGACTCCCAGGGTCCTGATCGCACCTCTGCCAAGCTCAGACAAGATCTCAGACAAGCTACCTCAATGCGGCTTCTTTACCTGTAAAATGGGGATAAGAAGTATGCTTACTTCCTAGAGTTGTAAGGTCTGGATGAGAAAAGTGATTAGTAGTGTAGCTGGCACATAATAAAACGTGTTTATTTCCTGTCCTACACTAGAGCACCATACACCTAGAAAACCCTCTGTGGAACCCAGCTCCCAGGCCTGGAAGCCAAAGGCAGTCAGATCCATCTCCTTTCTCCTTTTCTTCCCTTCTCCCGGCAGAACTGGGAAGAAGGTGCAGGAAGCCCTTCTCTCCAACTCCCTCCCTCCCCTCACCTGCCTTGGAACTGGCGCCAGAAGGGAACCTACAGAGCTGGGAGAGATTTTTCTAGGACAAAAGCACGAAGTCACCAGAGAATGTACTTCTGACCATTAGGGGCCTCTGGCAGGGAGCTCTGTCTGCAAGTCATCAAGCAGCCTTTTGTTACCTGCTGCTGGGGGATTATTGACCCAATTGGCTATTCTGAAAAGGTTATCATTTAAAATTCCTACCTGACCTGGGGCTGTGCTTTTTGCTTTTTTGTGCTTCAGTCCCACCACAAGTCTTGAGATGTGCATGTGTAACTCCATTAGGAGTCAGTATTTATTCCTTTGATTTTTGTGGGTCCTTCACTTTGAAAATATAACCAGGGCTGGCGAGTCATGCTGTAAGTAACTGTCATTGTCTGGACAACTAATCCAATTGCTTTTGCTGTGAAAAGAAAGAATTTTGAGAGCAGGGCATGACTGTTTCTGCTTCTGTTTTGTTTTTTTTTTTTTTTTAATCAAGCTTTTTAACTGCTTTACATCATTGCTAATTTTTGTACAGTATTTGGTTTCTTCCCTCAGGTGTAGTCCCTATAAATCTCCCACCACCACATCACCCAAGAACTGTCATCACAGTCCCTTGTGCTCTCCCCTGTTTTGATCCTTCTCTCTCCCCTCCCCTACTATATATATGCCTCAGATCTATAGCTTAGGGCATGGCTTCTTATAACCAAATTGTCCCCTACTCACTCCCACATCCCACAGTTATTCACTGATGGAAATACTCATTTGTCAAATTTTCACACAACTGTTGGAAGTATATACTTGCATGACTCCTTGATTCTCTTCCCAAAGTAATTGTTCTCCACTTCCCCCACCCACATGCTACCTTATCACAGACAACAGAAAAAGAAAGATGCACTGGGGTCTCAGAAATGCTTCTCTTCTGGTGGTGGTGGTGGTGGAGGAGGAGCAGCAGGAGGAGGAGGAGGAAATAGGAGGAGGAGGAGGAAACAGGAGGAGGAAGAGAAGGAACAGGAGTAGGAGGAGGGGGAGGTGGCAGCAGAATTGATGAAGACCTGGTCCACAGCCAGGTGTAAGATAAGAGCAGGAGTTGCCAAAAAAGTTTTGGCACGTGCCATGTAAGACCAAAGAAAATCCAACAGCTCCTCTCAGGTGCAGTTGTAATATAAGAGAACCATTCTGTTACAGCCCTTGCGTCCCCATTTCTGTTTGCTCACCAGTTTGCCTCCTCCTGAAAGCCTGAGTTGTGCTAACCACTCCTTTTCCTTGAGGATTTGAGATACTAGTAGACTGTAGAAAGAGTGTGGGTACAGGACATATTTAGAAGTTGTTTTTAAAGCAGGGAAATGGCCGAGAGGGTCCTTCCAGAGCAGGGGTGGGTAGATAGGGCTGGGAACAAGCTTTGCAGACAGAGAAATCTGTTTATCTTCACACTCAGGAGAGATGATCACTCTTCCCCTGACAGCAGAGTACTGTAGCACATTCCAGGAGCAGAGATGTGTGGGCTCCTCAGCCAAGTGGCCTTTTCCTAATCAGCAGTGGGTCTCTATGAGATAAAATGGGGTGAGAGCAGCAGGAAGCCAGCTCCATCTTTCCCCCAGGTCTTCAGAAGAAACTTTGATCAAAGGAGAAGTGGTATTTGTGAAGAGCTGAGAAAACTTGAAAGAAAATCACAGTGGGCATGGATATTTGTTTATATTTGTCTGGGTTTCTGGGGCAGTCTGGCCTGCAGCTATTCGGCAGCTCTGCCCTTCCTTCATCCCTTATCCCTTCACCTCACCTGTCCCCCAAATTGGATAGCTTTTCTAAGAGTTCAGAAATTCTTAAAATTTTGTAACTTTTACAAGTACCTAACCCACTAATGATTTTATAAGCACTGAAGGAGGTGCGATGGTTCATTCAGATTTTATAATTTGTAATATCTTAAAAAGTAGGCATCTTTAATAATGTTCTTATTTTTGTCTCTGAGGCCTCCGAAAGAAAGGCTTATGAACACAGACTGGATAGAGAGAAACCAAATGTGGTGTGTCTGTGTGTGTGTTGGGTATATTTTTTAGATCAAAGAGTTTCACTTGGTGTCTTTCCTCCTCTCCTCTTTCCTTCCCCGCCCCCCACTTCATTCCTGATCTGTTTGAAAAGGACTCAGATCCTTTTCCCACACACAGACTGACCTGATAGTAGAGGAATGAATGGGGGAGGGGTCTGTCCTGGTGGCATGTAGCCAATTCAGCACCCCTTGTCTCTGATTTAAAGAAGATCCTGGTAAAAGGAAACTGCAGACCATGGCTGTACAGTGTGGAGTTGCTAAAAGCAAAAACAAATGTCCGCCTTGATTTAAAGGGTAAGAGAGTAACAGTGTTGCTTTTACTATAATTACTCATAGTTACCATGTATTGAGTATTTATGGTCCAGGCATTGTGTTGGGTATGTTCCGCGCACCTTGTCTGGATTAGCTATTTTAATCCTACGAACAGCAGGGATCAAAATAGGTATGATCCCTGATTTCCAGATGAGGAAACCGTGGTTATAGGACATTACCTGGCCCAAGGCTGCATTGCTAGAAGGGCCAAGTTTTACAACCAGGTCTGTCCGACTTCAAAAACCAAATTCCAGGTTACTGTACGATAAATGTTGCTGAGTGGAAATGCACATAGAAATTCAGTGCAGGGACTTTTCTAGCAAGTGTTAGCCAATATACTGTCTACTACAATGCAAACAATATGAATGAAGTATTTTGGTAAACATGGAAGTCTTGATGAGCACAGAAGGACCAGCGCTCAGCTAACAGATGGATACGCTGTTGCAGTCGACCGCTGACTTGCACATCTGGAAACAGAGGCTAGCCTTGAGAGCAGATGTATTCCAGACATGCACAGGTTCCCCTGCTTCCCCCTTGGAAAAACCTTTGCTGGGTCCTGCTGTGCCCTCCAGCTATGATCCTGTTCTCTCCTCCCTTTCCCTCCCAAACTTTCTGAATGAAAAATGGAGCCACTCATCATTCCATTTCCTCAATCCCACCCCCTGCTCTCCAGCTTCCTCCCTCTGCTCTCCTGAAACCTTTAAGAGGTCACTGGTGAACTATTTCTCCATCTTCATTTTCTTGACCTTCCCCCCAGAATTGAATACTGTTTATCACCATCTCTTTCTCCCTTTATTCTGATTCCACCCTCTGTAGATCTACTTGTTTCTCTGATTGTTTCTACCTTAACTTCAAAGCCTGGTCCTTTGTCGCTCTTTTCTTTTTTCTTTACACTGTTTTCACTCTCAGCGGTGTCTCCTTGTACTCACCGTTTCCACTCTCACCTCTGAAGAAGATATCTAAGGGGATATCAGCAGAAAGAGAATAAGATAGAACTCTGGCCACTCCTCGCATACCAGCTGGGAAGTCCTGGGTAAGCCACATAATTACTTTTCTGTCCTCACTTTCCTCATCAGTAAATTAAGGATGACCACAGGGGTACTGCATAGGGTGAATCTCCTATATTAACTGTAAAGTGCTGTAGAAGAATTAGTTATTGCTGTTGTCACTATCTTTGTGCTCTAAAAATAGCTTTTCCCCAAAATTCCCTCAAATAAGGACTTACCAAATTCCATTAATGCCATTCCCATCCTAAGACTTATATATAAATATTGTGACTTATTAAATAGAACAATTGAAAACCAGTTGCACAGACCAGCTGGGAGAATTATGTCCTCCAACACAATTGAGCCCTGGCCATTTGCCAAATAACCCTCCTGTTGTTTCTCAAGCTCAGTGCCCATTTCGAGCGCTGCTAACCTTCTCTTTCTTGAACTGTCCATTTTCTCTACACTAGCCCTCAGTTCACAAAGATGAGAGCATCTCAGTCTTGAAGTTAGAAGGACATAAGCTCAAATCCTGACCCTGGCTCTCATGAGTTGATGACCTGGGCAATTAACTTAACCTCTGTGAGTCCCACTCTGCTGATTTATAAAATGGGAACTTTTGTTGACTGTGTTGTGCACCCATAAACAGATATGTTGATGTAAAATATATCCCAGTAACTTAGAACGTGACCATACTTGGAAAGAGGGTAGTTGCAAATATAATCTATTAAGCTAAGATGACATACTTGTGCCTCCCTGGTGGCACAATGGGGTTGAGTCTCAGCACTGTGAAGCTGTCTGCAGCACAAGTTCAATCCCCGGAGAGGGAGCTGACCCACATGGCACAGCAGACCTCTCCTGCCTCGCCTGCTGCCCCCCTCAGCAGTGTATTTCAGTCAATCAGCCTGTTCTGCTTCCCACTCTGTCTCTGGTGAAACTTCTTACCTCTGGTCTACACCCCAGCTTGTATGCATGAAAAAATAAATCTTAAAAAAAAAATGTGACATACTAGAGAAGGATGCACCCCTAATCCTTATAAGAAGATGGCCACATGAAGGCACAGAGAACAGCATGTGAAGATGAAAGCAAGGGTTAGTGTGATGCAGCTATAAGACAGGAAGGCCAAAGATTGTCAGTGAACCACCAGAAACTAGGTGAGAAGCATAGAATAGGCTTACCCTCAGAAGGAACCAACGTTGCCACTAGCTTGCTTCAGACTTTTAGCCTCCAGAAATATGAAACAATAGATTTCTGTTGTTTAAATCACCTACACTTTATTATAGCTGCCCTCAGAAATTATACTCATCTAGAAATGGATAACAGATTAGTGTCAGACGGCTAGTGTGTATCAGCCCCACCCTATCCTTTTGGGCTCCATTGTTGCTTCCTGTGGCCTAAAAGGGCTAGAGTTGTCCTTCCTTTGCTTGAGCACATCATAGTCTCACCACCCAAACTCTGGCAGCCACACCCCAGCCTCCAAGGAGGTGCACTCTGCTCCATCCCTCATCCCTTCTTACCTGACCCCAAAGTTCACCCTTCCATTATGCTGACTCATCACATACTCATGCTTCCACCAACATGAAAAGAGAACAATCCCTGGAATTTATACCTTCCTCCAACTGTCACCCCAGTTTTGCTTTCCATTAACAGCTGATTTTTCAAATATATCATCCAAATAAGCAGTGATTTAAGATTGAGTACTTTGCTATGCACATTTTTTGCCCTCTCCAGCTTCCACCTCTCCAGTCTATACATCACTGTAGAGTAAGTTGCTAAGCTAGGAAGGATAATTTGCTTTTTTTTAAAGTTGTCATTCTCCAAATTTTTAGGATTGGACAGTAATAGTGCTTCTCTTATCCATCATTTGCCTCCTTCAGAGGTTAATTTATTCTTTGTCCTCTCCTGTTGCTTTCTTACTGCCAAACTTTTCAAATAGAGACCTCTGATTGAGATTGTGATTGTGATTCTACACAGCTCTCAAGGTTTTCCCTAAGGAGTAGCCCCAATCCACAGGGTTGGGACCCAGAGGCTACACCTGACTGTGATGGAGTTGCCTTTGTGGAAGCTGATTGATCTCAGTTGGCTAATCTTTGTTGAGTTCCTCCCTGGAACTCAAGGTGAAGTATGAAGGGGAAGAGATGGGAGCCTGGGTTTTGTTGATGCTAAATCACTTCAATGGCAAGACTCCAAAGAAAAGATCAACTTCTACTCTGTAAGTATCCAGAACTATCTGGGGTCCTTTCCTTCCCAAATCTCAGTATCTGATTCTTTCTTATTCTAGTATAGAAACTACAGAGACCTCTAATTTTATATCAGGCATGGCAGGAGCTAGAAGTCATCACAGCTGTCCATACAAAAAGAAAAATGCTGAACAAATGGGAAATCAGTAGCTCTTCTTATATCCATCAGAGAACTGAGGTCACAGAGCAACCCCCCCACTTCCCAGCCCCCTAACCCCCACACTAAAGAAATGGACTATGGGATACAAAGAAACACAATTTACCAAAGTGAAAGCCCAGAAGCAGAAATCTCCCCAGGAGCTGTTGATACCTTCTGCTTATCTGATATATCACATCTAGCTTTCAGCACAGTAAACACTTCTTCCCATCTCAGTTTAATGTAGCAGTGAGGCTCATGAGGCTCAGTCCCAGCAAACACCATCTGATCATTTACACATTCAGTAGCTACCAAGTGCCACCTAAAAAAAATGGTGTATACTGACCAGAAAGGGTAAAACATGATTCCTGCTTTCCTGGCACTCACAGTCTGTTCGAAGCAGATTTGTGATATCCTGCTAAAGCAGAACTATCAGGTAGTGTAATGGGCAATTAAGTTTGACTGGATATTTGAGAAAGATTTTGAAAAACCATGACATTTCAACTGGGTCTAGGAGGGTTTCAAAGACCCAGACGGGTGGGGTGGTTTCCCTGCACGTAGTGGGAAATGAGGATATAGTTTAGGACCAGAACATGAAGGGTAAAGAAATGGAAAAGGTGGAAGGTCCTTGCCTGGAGTTGTGGGACCAGACCTGTGATTAAAATAAATCTGACTGCTTGGTATGCAGTGAACTGGAAAAAGAGAAGCAAAGCAAAGAAGGCCAGGCAGTCCCTGCCTTATGGTGATTTGACATAATTTTTTTTTTTTGATGATGTGAAAGCAGTATGTATTCAGTAGAAACTGCAGTTAGAATTTTAAATTTTTATCTTTTCCCAGATGAGCCATATGCAGTATAATATGCGCTCACGATGCTGGGCAGCAGCAGAGAGCCAGCCTCCAGTCAGTGCCACAGTTGGGGATAAACATTCTGTTTCTCACTTTCAGCCAATCTTACTTTCAGCAACAGTATTCAACCAATTACATGAGCCATTCAACACTTTATTATTAAATAGCTTTGCGTTAGATTTTGCCCAATTGTAGGCTTATGAGAGTATTTGAGCACATTTAATGTAGGCTAGGCTAAACTATAATGTTCACTAGGTTGTTGTAACCAAATGCATTTTTGACTTACATTTTCGTATATGGTGTATTAATTAGGATGCAACTGTGCCGTAAGTTAGAAAACTGTACTTAAAACCTAAACAAGATAGAGGTAGTGAAACAGAAGAGTCCCTGCTCTGTGAGAAACAGACCGGATGGGATTCGTTAACCTGTTGCATTAATCCAGGGGAATAAAGTGGACAGAGAGGGAGGTGGTGCTTCCATAGATCTATTTCTTCACACCCTGCTCAGCATAGTGATTTGCAGCACTTTGCTGTCTCAAAGGGGCCCCACCACTGCTCTAAGCCACTGTAACTGACCTGAAATATATCCAGGTACAGATACACTGGGGTTCAGATCATCACAGAGGTGCATTCTTGGCAGGTCCTCTGCAATGCCATTCCCAGGGAAACAGTACAAGTGAGCAATAGGTAGGATGGCCTTAGGAAAAAAACTACATAGTACCTTTCTGAAGACATGGTATAGAGGTGTATTGGTGGGGAGAGGGGCATCCTAGCCACATCCTCTTTTTGAAAGGAACTTAGGGCCCAATTCTATGAGAAGATGCAAACTTCAGCTGGTTCATCCAACTGAACATCTGTTTCAGCATCAGCTTTCAGAACACATCTTTCACCCCCTGAAACCCTCCCCATATCACAGGTCTATTATTTGTATACATTACATTTTAGTCACAACCCTGACTATTAAATCACAGATTTTCCAAACTGAAAGTGATCTTGTAGATCAGAGTTCAGTGCCCTCATTTCAAGTCTGAGGAAACTGGAGTCCAGAGGAATTAAGAAGCCTGCCCAAGGCTGAGCAAGTTACCCCAAACAGGTAACTTGACCTCTCTAGCCTCCAGTGTCTTTGTATATGGAAATAAACATTGTGCTTATTTCATAGGGTTGTAACTTGAATTAAATAAGATCATTAAAGTAAAGTGCTTAGAACAGTGTCTGGAATATGCAACAGATGTTTTTTATTACTATTGTTGACTGCTCTAAAACCATGTTTTGTCACATGTAGCTCTGACTGAATATATGATTGCTCCAGTCATTAAATATTTACTGGATGTCCACCAGGTACCAAGAATTATGCTAGGTGCTAGGGAAGGCTCAGTCCTTGCCCTCAGGTATTTCACAGGTTAGTGTTTGCTGGTATGATACAGGCCTGGGAGGGAGGCTAGATAAGAATACTGCTGCAGGCATCAGGAAATCTTTCAAAAGAAGATATCTGATCCTTTTTGAGGAAGAGTTTGCCAGCTGGGAAGAGAAGGGAGACCACCTTATAGGCATTCCAGCCTGCGGCAAAAGCTTGGGGCTGAGATTGCACAAAAGAAGGCAGAGGTAAGAAAAGAGGCTCCAAGAAGGAGCCTGAGGCGACATTGCAAAAAGTTCTCATAAGTAATTGCACACTTCCTGTCTGTCCCTTAGGGATAATTAGCGCAGTGCTTAATTTAAAAAAAAAAAAAAAAAGAGTGATTTCTTTTTTCCCCTTAGACACTCATGGAGAAAAATAGATTCATTCTCAGCTTTGGTTATCACCATTAGTATTTTGATTCCCATATACATTTCCAGTTCTTTTCTCTACCTAAATCCCACATCATTAACTGCCTGTGTAGATAATATATTAAAGACACCTCACCCCAGTATTTTTTTGTTAATCTCCACTCTTCTCTAATCAAACTGTCAGTAGAGGGAAAACTTTTGACGTTCAAAAATCCTGGCCTGGGACTGAGCCTCAGGACACAAAAAGAAAGAAAAAGAACTTGATGCATATATCAGAGAGAGCTTACCCCCTCACCCATCTTCTCCCCACCCCCAACCAACATGAAGATAATCTGCTTTAGGAGGAGGAGGAAAGCCCAGTGAAATGAGTGTTAGAAGACAGTGATAAAAATCATTAGTAGATAGCTCCTTGAAAAAGGAGACCTGTGCCCTGAGTGTTTCTTCTAACTTGGTCTGCGGCTAAAGTGGTGAGAAATGATAAGAGAAATCACAACTGAGTTTAGAGAAGCTAAGAGCAGAGGACTCTCATCCCCCACACATCTGGCACAGCCCAGAATGGATATGGCTGGCTATGGACAGCTCTAAGGGGTGGGATGGGGTCCCTTGAGCCTGAGAGGCACAGAGAAGCATCAAGGAGCAAGGAACAAACTCAGCTGTGGATTGTGTAGCTGAAACACAGAGTATAAGATGATTCTATGTTTGCCTCTAGAGCTGATACCTAGTCCTGCGGGAAAGCAGAGGAGACCCTCTCACTGGCTACAGGTGACCCTTGAACACCTCAGGTTACTGGTGCCCGCTCTCCGCACATATGACTTTTGACTTTCCCAAAGTTTCACCGTTACAGCCTACTCTTGACCAGAAACCTTACCAATGACATAAAAAGTCAATACATATTTTGGATGGTATATGTATTTTATACTATATTTTTATAATAGAGTAAGCTAAAGAAAATGTTATTAAAAATCGTAAGAAAAGAAAAACATTCGAAATACTGTACTAATTTGTCAATATCCTAAGTTTATATGATTATAAGATGACTCTGTCAGTACCTATCTCAATATTATATGATACAAAATACTGTACATGTTATATTACTAATACTAGCCATCAAAAATGAAAAGATAGTGGGCCTCCCTGGTGGCACAACGGGTTAAGTCTCAGAACTATAAAGCTATCCTCAGCCACTGCAGTACGAGTTCAAGTCCCCAGCCAGGGAGCTTCCCACATGGCGCAGCAGACCTCTCCTGCCTCACCCGCTGCTCCCCTCAGCAGTGTACTTTAGTGGATCCACCTGTTCTGCTCCCCACTCTGTCCCTGGTGAATACTCTCACCACCCTACAACTCTGGCCTACACCCCAATTCTTGTATGAATAAATAAATCTTAAAAAAAGAAAAGATAGTGTAAAAAAATCATACATACAATTATAACAATTAATGTATTGATAATATTAATTGGAAAAAAAATCTTGTAAGTGGACCCCTGTAATTCAAGTCTGTATGGCTCAAGCATCAACTGTACTATTTAATTTCTGTCACCCTGAGGAAATGAATAGGACTTAGAGAAAAGTAAATGTACATTTTTAAAAGTATATCTGGGATTTAGGGCTACCCTCAATATCTACATAAAAAAAAATAGTAGACTTTAAGCTCATTATTTTCACATTTTTAAAAATTCTAATTATGAGAATATATTTTATTTTTATTGAAGTAACATTTCATTATATAAGTGATAGGTATGCATTATTAAAAATACACACACACACACACACACACACACATTAAATTTACCACTAAAGCTCTGATTTTGTCCTTCACCATACAATTGAACCCTTTTACCCACTGCACTTCTCCTTCCCTTCTGGTAACCACTAATTGATCTTATAGTCTAAAAGTTTGTTTTAATACAGGCTTCTTGGGCACCCAAGAACAAAGCACCTGAAAGACTTCAGTTGGGGAAACAGACTTGCAAATTATGTGCAAACTCAAAATACACACAGAAGGTTTGGCACACTGTGGAACACTGCTTGTGTGTGCTGATTGGTAGGAGGAAAAACCTTGAGGAAGGGGCTGGCCTTGGCCTGGGCTTCAAGGGGTGAGAAATTGATTGGAAAAATAGCAGTAGTTTGTAGCTGTTGAAGAAGTTGGACCAAGTTTAGAGCACAAGACTGGAGGGAAGCATCCACAGAAGACTAACATGTTATGGATCCCAGTTCACTCTTGATGGACTGACACCTCCATTCTCCAATAATGGCTTATGTTTTGATGCTCCCCCCCCCCTTCTCAATACCAGGCCTTTGCAACTCTTACTTTTGGGGAATTAAGTTTCATATCACAATAGCAATAAACATCATTAAAATGTTTAAGTAACTATAATTTAGGGATTTGGCATAGTCTTAAGCTTTTTTCAAAATATTTTCTTTATCCTTATAATAATCCTAAACATAAGAATGTTTTCCCATGTGGGTGTTTTATTTGCCCCTTTCCAACCACTACCCTAATGCTACCTAAATAACTACTAAAGTTTTCCAAAATATCTATTATTCAGTGTTTTTTGCCATAACATACTGTTTTCTTAACAAAAATAAATTTTAACTAAGCCACAAAGTGATCTTTAACTTTTCTTCTGTTTTCCATCTAGCTATTGTGATTTCACATTTCTCTTCCTCAATGTGATATTCAAACTAAATTTAATTGTTCAAGAACCTATTCACTAATTCATACCTGTCTGCTTCTCAACATCTGCTGCCTCCTCTAGGATTTTATTCAAGCTGTTTTCTCTTCCCTCTTTCTAGAATAATATCCATGACATCTAACCCACTCCTGGCAAAATCTGTTTATCAAATTATACCTATTCTTTAAGACCAGACTAATGTCACTTCCTTTATATTTCCTTCCTCCTTTATATGCTTAATGCTTCTATGTTTCTATGTATGTTTCTATGTATGTATATATGTTTCTATGTCTTGATTAGGTTTTGTATGTATTCTTCTTCCACTAGATTGTGGAGCCACATCTTATATGTCCTATGTGTCGTATGCATCCCATTGCTCACATTATAAAATTTTACTCATTTGAATATATGTTGAAATGAATCAAATCCAAGTTTTTCAGTCAGGTGCTTACAGCTGTCTCTTCCCATATTCTGTTCTGCCAGCATATACACTAGATTTTTTTGGACCATGATCATTAACACAATCATTTCCACCTCTTCCCCTGGTTATTTTCTCCCAAAATGGAGGCGGAAGGAAATAGATGAGCATCTGGCAGCCAGAACTGCCTGTATGCCTGCCCTGTGTCCTCAACAGGTTAACCCTACAGGGCACAGGGAGGTGGGGGTGAAGACAGAGCTCTGGACCTCCAACCTGGGAGCTGCCCCCTGTGGAGGCACCCTAAGGCTGTGGACAACTGTGGTTTCAGGGAGCTGACATCATTGTGGCTGGAAGTCTGGGATTATTCATAGATCAGACCCAGATTCCAGCAGATTTCCAAAGAGGAAGTAAGATGTAGAGAGGATTCCTGTGAGTTCTTGTTGATTTCCTTTTCAAAGTGATGGGGAGAGGTTAATGAGGAGAAAATGTCCCTAAGTCAATTAAGGTATACTAAGAAAATCACTGAATTTCTGTTTAAACATTGTTGGTCCATATACTTTGAAATATTCAGGAGGAGAAAATGCAAAGTCCTTTTAATAAAAAATCATTGTCCAAAGTGCTGTTGCAAAGTAGTGAAGACTTGCATAAGTAATAGCAAGTTCGATACTGGAGAATCCTGTACAGCCATATGCTGAGCATGTACCTGTGCAGCATCTTAGAAGGTTATGTTAAAATTCTTTGGGGTTGAAGACAAAGGGTTAGTTCTTAGAACAGGTGCCTAAAACGTCTTACTCTGCCTTCTACAATACAAACCATTATACATAGAGAATAGTTTGTAAAAACAAGAGTAATCCAGTGTTTTCATTCCCAGAGAAATATTACAGAAAACAGGATGTGGCCTGTCTTAAATTCTTTACTAATTAGAAAAATAAGTGTAGGCATCTTAACTACTCAGACTAACAAAATAAGAAGTAAGGCTATATCATGTAATCCAAATTTCTTATTTTGTTGATGAGAAAAAAGTCTCAAAAGAGGTTAAATGACTTGATCAAGATCATCAAACAGATAGAAACTCAAAAATGAGAGAAGCTGAGGGAAATAATGTCAAGAGCTGAAGGCCATATTGCCATTAAACAATTCTTACAGATAACATGAGGGCTAGGAGAACCCCCATGTCCAGTCTTAATGGCTTTGACCACCCTGCTAACGGAATAGGTTCGAACCACAGCATCTGGTTGCTTATGTGCCCCTGGGTTGGGGAGGTCAGCCAGAGAATCAGTTTTCAAATCATGTGGCTTTAGAAAACAGCCATGCAGGGAGAGACCAGAAAGAGAGGGAGGGACAGAAAGTTGGAGCCTTTTAAAAGCTCCCTACAAAAGGCAAACAGTTCTCCTATACCAATTCTGACCCTACCGACCTCATGACCTTGTTACCTAAGGTCAGTTTAACACTTTAGAAATGGTTCTGGCTGGCTCTATAACCTCTGTCACTCACAACTAACAAATATGTCTTTACTGGGGTTGCCTTTTGACCAGAAACTGGCAGATTCCTTTTTTCAATTCATATATTACCCAAAAGTCTATTTGCTATTAAGAAATACAAGCTAATTTGAAAAAATTTTCACTAAATCAAGATAACTGCATTAATTTTCACAAACACGTAATTCTCTAGACGCTAGATCAATACACAGGTTTGGTTTGGTTTTGATTGAGGTAACATTTGTTAACATCGCTGTTTGTGTTTTAGAGGTAGAGGATCTCCCCCCTCAGGTGTTGTTACACACTGCACCCACCACCAAGACACCCATAGTCAGTTTTGAAAACTGAGTACATTTCATATCGGCACTCAGGGAAGGCATAGTGCCTGCCCCCTATAAACGTTCATGCTGCTATTCAAGAAGGAAAGAACACAGTGGTGGAAATTAATTTTGAGGACTCAGAAAAGCCCTGTATTTGGAGGAATTGTCAGTTATCTCTTTGGTATAGGAGGTTCTTGGAAAGAATTGGGGGCCTAAGTAAGATAATCATCCTCAGTTCGTTCTCATCATGCAGTCAAATGTTGAAAGGTCAAGAGGGACTCATTTATAGTGAGGAATCTTCCATGTTCAAAAAGATAATTAAGAAGTCTGCGGGTATAAAGCATGGTCATCAATTTTAATTTTATTGAAGGCAAGAGAGCAATCAAAAGAGATGTTTTACCGGGGCCTCAGACCTCAGGTTTCTTACATTTACTGAAAGAGATCTGATTAGTTATTTACCATCTTAAGATTCTCTCTGGCTAGTTTTCATATTAAAATAAGGTAGAAACCAGATTTAGCAAAGCTCCCTTATGAGAGTGGGGTTGGCTTCCAAGCTTTGGTTGTCAGTCCTTCTTTCCTAAATTTAATTGAACCACACTGTGCTGCACATTAGGAATTCAGAACCAAATAAAGCATAATCCCTAAGCTCAGTGAGCTGAGGATAAGGAGCTGGTCTGGAAATAATGAGTGAAATGAAGGATCGTGTGAGTCAGAAGAGGGCAGAGAAAGCACACAGGAGTGTAGCAGGGTGGGAAGTAGTAAGGATGGATTTCCTGTGAAAGCTGTGAGAGCGTGGTAGTCCGCCTCCAAGTTAGTCTTACCTCTGGGGTTCACACTCTGTATCACCTCCCACATTGTATCAGAGTTAGCCTCTGTGACCTACAGAATATGGTAGAAGTGTTGGTATGTGACTTCTGACATCAGATCGTAAAAGACATTACTGTTTTGCTTTGTTCTCTTGGATCACTCACTGGAGGGAAAGTCAGGCAGCTGAAGAGTGGCCCAAATTGGGAGAAACTGCAACCTTTTAACTAATAATCAATTTGATGAATCAGCTGGGAAGTATACCCCAAGCCCTGCTGGCAGCTTGACTGCAACCTCATGTGACACCCTTACTTAAGATGCTCCTGAATTTCTAACCCACTGTGATAGGAGAATTATGATTCCCTCCTCCAAATGTCCAACATAATCCCCAGAACCTGCAAATGTTATATTATGGAGCAAAGGGGAATCAAGGCAGCAGATGGAATTAAAGTTGTTAATCTGTTGACCTAAAATAGGGAGATTATCCTGAATTATCTGTGTGGGCCCAGTATAATCATACCCTCCTTAAAGGTGGAAAAAGAGGACAGAAGAGGTTGGAGTGAACTGAGAACCACCATTGCTGGCTTTGAAGATGAAGAAAGGGGCACAAGACAAGGAATGTGGTGGCCTCTAGAAGCTGGAAAACACACAAAAACATTCTCCCTAGAGCCTCCAGAAAGGACTGCAGCCCTGCCAACATCTTGATGTTAGTCCTGGAAGCTTGGTTCAGACTTCTGAATTGTGGAACTGTAAGATAATGTATCTGTGTTGTTTTAAGCCACTGTGTTTGTGGTAATTTATTACAGCAGCCACAGAAAAGCAATACATGGCTTCAAACTCCAAGGATAAAAAACGTTTGTGTTATTTTAGTATACTAAATGGGTGGTAATTTGTTAAGCATCACTAACAACCAGTACAGATTTTGGTGCCAGAAGGTGGGCTGCTGCCAAAATAAATACGTAAAAAATGAGGGAAAGTGGGAACCAGACAATAGGAAGAACCAGAAGGACTTTAAGGAGAGTATTAGTAAAAGCCTCAAGGCACTGAAGAGACTGCCAGTTGAAGCCTGGTGATGTTTGCAGAAACTGACAGTGAGGTCTTAGAGTTGGAAAAATTTTATTGGAAACTGGAGGAAAGGTGATCTCTATTATATAGTGGCAGAAATTGTAGTCGTAATAGGAAAATGGTAAATGCACCTAGTGAACTAAGTGATCTGGTGAAGTGATTTCCAGGTAGTGCTGAAGGTGTCACCCAGTTCCTTCTTGCTACTTCTAGTAAAGTGTGAGAGGAGACAGATGAACCAAAGAAAGGTCTGTTAAATAGAAAGATCTCAGGAATTTCTGGGAAATTCCATCTCTTTAGATGACAGATGATACTAAAATCAATAAACGGCTTCCAAACTAAAATAAAAATCTGAGGCATTCTCAGGACAATGCATAATATAGATGAAACTCACTGTGGAATCCTTTGTGAAGACTTCATTAAAGATTCAAGCTAGTGCCTTAGAAAAGCTTTCAGTTACAAAACAGGACTTCTAAGAAGTTTAAGGTTGCTGTACCTTACCAATGGATGAAACTTCCAAGGATCTGTGGAGAGGGTGAATATATTTTGTATGTGAGAGACACATGAAACATGGGGGTCAGAAGGCAGACTGTGGATGCCAGCTTCCAAGATGATCTCTCAGTGGTTCTTGTTTCCTTGTATTCATGTCTTTGTGTAGTACTGTCTCATAGTATATCAGGGCTGGTCTGTATGAAAAGTAGAATATGCATGATTTCTGTGGCTAAGTCATTAAAGATATTGCCACTTTTGCCTTGCCTCTTGGATCATTCCATTGTTCTACCAAAAAGTAAATAAAACTCATCAATGTGAGGCAATTGTTAACAGCACTTGGCTAAGCAGGAAGGAAGACGTTTGGATGGCACTAGGAACTAGCTATAAAAGGAGCAAATAAAAGAAAATAAATGTACATTTTAATAATGTAGCAATTTTTCCTCTGCTTGAAATGTCTTAGTAATAAATAGATAATAATTAGCTAACATTTACTAAGCATTTTTTAAAAGACACAAATTTAAAACTCATAACCCAAAAAGACAGATACTATTACTGTCCCTATATTACAGTTCACTTTCAGGAAGGCTGAGGAACTTAGTCACATTACCCAGCTGGTACACATAGTGCCCCTGAAAACCCATTCCTTCTGTATTGTTTTGTTTTTTTGTTTTTTTTTAAAGATTTATTTATTTATACATACAAGCTGGGGTATAGACCAGAGGTGTGGGGCGGCGAGAGGGCTCAACAGAGACAGAGCGGGGAGCAGAACAGGCAGATCAGAAATACACTGCTGAGGGGAGCAGCGGGTGAGGCAGCAGAGGTCTGCCTCACCATGTGGGATTCTCCCCGGCCGGGCGTCGAACTCGCATCACCGCTGCCGACAGCCCACAGCGCAGCACTTAACCGCTGCGCCACCAGGGAGGCCCTCCTTCTGTATTGTTTTGACCTTAGATCCCAAAACTATTTCTCTGATGCCTAGTTGACTTCATACTCTCTTAGGATTACTCAGATTATTTTTTGGATATCCTACTGGCAGAAATTTAACTAATGTCACTAAGATACATTTCTTTTATACATAAGAACCCATCTAGACTCATTTGTCCACCCCCCAGGGTAATAAGATTTGACCATGTTATTGAGTTCTGGCCAATGTATAAATAGGCTAAAATGTACCCACTTCCAAAACTGGCCCATAAATAACTCCTGCACAATCCTCTCCTCTCTTCTGGTATGCTAGCCAGATACAGAATAAGCAAAGGACTCTTTCTGCTGAATGTCATGTGGATCTTTGTCCTCTAACCATGAATATTTATACTGGACATAGTACAACATGAAATGAACTTCAATTGTGTTAAACCATGGAATTTTACAGCAGCTGTTGTTACTTATAACTAATACATAGGCCTACCAAAATAGCATGCAGAAACAAAACTAGATTAATTCATTTCACAAATGAACACTTTCCTTATATGACACATGTTCATTTCTGGTCATATTTTTCAGATATCTAACAAATTAGAGTCAAAGTCCTCGAATTCTTATAACTGAAGGTGACTGTTATATGTAACATTGATATCTGGAAAAGAAAGATACATACATATATAAAATAAGTTCATAACCCTACTTGGTAAGGCAAGTGGATTTGAATCATCTTGGTCTTTGTAGAGATGAAATTGAATACCTGTAGCCTCCCTGGTGGCACAGGGGGTTAAGTGTCAGCACTCTGAAGCTATCAGCACCACTGCAGCACAAGTTTGATCCCCAGCCAGGGAGCTTCCCACATGGTGTAGCAGACCTCTCCTGCCTCGCCCACTGCTCCCCTCAGCAGTGGATTTCAGTCACTCTGCCAGTTCTGCACCACACTCTGTCTCTGGTAAACCCTCTCATCACCCCCACACCTCTGGCCTAAACCCCAGCTCTTGTATGTATAAATAAGTAAATCTTTAAAAAGGGGATACTTCCTGGTGGCCCAGCGGTTAAGTGCTGTGCTGTGAAGATGTCAGCAGTGGCGACGTAAGTTCGAAGCCAGGCCGGGGATATTCCCACATGGCGCGGCAGACCTCTCCTCTGCCTTGCCCGCTGCAAAGATTTATTTATTTATGCATACAAGTTGAGGTACAGGCGTGGGGCGGCGGGAGGGTTCACCAGAGACAAGGTGGGGAGCAGAACAGGCAGATGGACGGAAATACACTGCTGAGGGGAGCAGTGGGCGAGGCAGGAGAGGTCTGCTGTGTCATGTGGGAATCTCCCCGGCCGGGCTTCGAACTTGCGTCGCCGCTGCTGACAGCTCCACAGCACAGCGCTTAACCACTGTGCCACCAAGGGAGGCCCAATAAATAAATCTTTTTTTAAAAAAAAGAGGATACCTGTGTATTGATTCTGATAGCTCACATGGAGGAAAGTTTGCATCAGATATTTTCCTAACCTTTTATATGCCAAGAATCCTCATTAAATCCCTTGAGAATAAAATCTGAGCCCTTTTGGAGTATTAGATACTTAACTCAGCAAGGACCCCAGTTGCACAGTGTATTATGGTTTACATTTATTGAGTATTTATTTACTATATGCCAGATACTCTGCCAACCTGTTTATATGTATTCTCTCACTTAGTCCTTATAACAACTGTCATATAGATAGATATTAATTATTATCCCCATATTATAGGTGGAAAAACTGAAGTTAAGGGGGTTAAGTGACTTACCCAATATCAGGAAACTAAGGAAATAATATTTAAAACCAAATGATCAGATTCAAAATTTAGAGAATTCACACTTAATAACTACACTATAAAACAAAAAATGAAAATTTGGAAACAAATCTTGGTAGTTAGAAATGAACACTTTCACTTTTTTCCAGTGTAGTCTAAGACTTGGATTTCTATTAGACTAAAAGCATCCCATTAAATAAAAATAATTTAGTGAAAGAGACATGGGTTTAATAAAATTTTGAATTTTTGTTTTATTTTTGTAAACAACACTTAGAAACGGAAAAGGTTATGGATGCTACCTTAAACCTAAGAACAAGGTAAGAAATATAATCCCATTCTTAGACTGTTTGGGAACCCAAAATAAGGTTGATAAGTGATGACATCAGAGACCAAAGAACAAATTTACCACAGAAACGCTTTCCATCTTCAGGCATCAAAAGTGGAGGATTCATTGTTTAATCCTCCCTCAGCAAGTTGGAACCTTACAAATTCATGAAGTTATACCTCATTATATCTTTAGCACATAAATCATAACTTATTTTTAACTTCTATTTTCCAAAACTTTATCCTGGTTATTCTGACAGATTGCTTAGTAGTTCTTCTTTTTTTATTTATTTATTATTTTTTTAAAAGATTTATTTATTTATGCATACAAGCTGGGGTACAGGCCAGAGGCACGGGGTGGTAAGAGGGTTTGTTCACCAGAGACAGAGTGGGGAGCAGAACAGCAGATGGACGGAAACACACTGCTGAGGGGAGCAGCAGGTGAGGCAGGAGAGGTCTGCCGCGCCATGTGGGCAGCTCCCTGGCCGGGTGTCGAACTTGCATCGCTGCTGTTGACAGCTCCACAGTGTAGCACTTAACCACTGCACCACCAGGGAGGCCCCAGTAGTTCTTTTTTTACTTCCAAATTACCTAGCTTGCTTTTTCATTCTCCACCAAAAAACCTTTTCCATTAACCTGTTTTTAAAAACAGTATGGCAATTTATCTAAAGTTAAAGAAAAAAAAAGCTAAACTAATCCCTGATAGCAGAAAATCACATATTTATCATTTCTTTAAAAACATAGAAAAAAGAAAATGTCAAATGAGATTTTATTCAGTTTTATGATGTGTCTTTTTATAAATATTACAAATAGCTGGTAAAATATATAAGATCAAATTTGGAAGACATCTAGTAAGCTATAAAAATTATATAAATGGAGGACATTATTGCATTTATTTTTTTTAAGAGTCATTTTATTTATTTATGTATACAAGCTGGGGGGTAGGCCAGCGGTGCCGGGTGTGAGAGGATTCACCAGAGACAGAGTGGGGAGCAGAACAGGCAGATCTACTGAAATACACTGCTGAGGGGAGCAGTGGTGAGATAGGAGAGGTCTGCTGCGCCATGTGGGTTAGCTTCCTGGCTGGGGATCGAACTCAGGCCATGGTGGCTGGCTATAACTTGAGAGTACTGAGACTTTAACCCCTGTACCACAAGGGAGGTCCTGTTTTATTTTTTAGAAAAGAATATTTTTAAAATTTCATTTTACAAAAGGTTATGTTGGGATAAGTTATTCAAACAACTAAGCATAACTATTCAAAATGTAATTTTCTCTAATTACTTTAAGTCATCCTTGGACAGACCTCCAGGTTGATAAACGTAAGTAAAATTATTACTTTCAAGACATAACTCAGAAAGAACCACTGGTTTTTGGAATGATGGACAAAAGATAACCCACACCAAGCATAGGACAATGAAATTTCAGAAGACCTTGGACAAAGGAATAGTCCTAAAAACATCAAGAGGAAAAAAAAGGCACATTCAAAAAATTGGGAATCAAGAATTCACAAAATTAACGGTAACAAATACATACACACACACACACAAATAAATCAAGAAATGGTCAAAAGACCTAAATAGACATTTCTCCAAAGAAGACTTGCAGATGCTTGCAGGCACATGAAAAAATGTTCAACATCACTTGTAAACGAAATGCAAATCAAAACCACAATGAGATGTCATCTCAACCCTGTGAGAATGGCCCATCTCAAAAAGACTGGAAACAAGAGTTATTTGTGAGGAAGTAGAAACAAAGGAATGCTCACCCACTACTGGTGGAAGTGTAATTTGGTACAACCTATATGGAAAATGGTGCAGGAGATGCCTTTAAAAAATTAAAATGCAAATACCATATGATCTAACAATACCACTCCTATATATTTAATTGAAGAATATGAAAAGATATGTGCACTCAGATGTTCATAGAATCATTATTTACAATTTCCAAGTCATGGAATCAACCTAAATGACCATTGACAGATGTCTGGATAAAGAAGTGTGGTATATATACTCAGTGGAATACTACTAAGCTATTAAAAATGAAATCTTATTTTTTATGACAATATGCATGGAACTTGAGGTGATTGTGCTAAGTGAAGTTAAGTTAGAAAGTGAAAGACAGTTATCAATGGTTTCACTTATTTGTGGACTATAATAAGCAAAGAATAAACTGGGAAGCACAACAAAAATAACTCTTAGGCTCTGTGAATAATATATTGGCTACTAAAAGGGGTCAGAAGAAAGGTTAGAGGGTGTCAGTGTGACACTGGAATGGTACTAGAAATTTGGTGGTGGCCAAGTGAAGCATTTCCACACATTATAGTATGAAGCTGTACTCCTGAAATGATATATTTTGTAAATGAATGGGAAATCAATAAAATCTGATTCAGAAACATTCTGTGTCTGGCCACATTATCAATCAGCATGAGAATGGAACAAAAGCATTTTCAGATATTTAAGGGCTCAAATAGTGACTTCCAAACACCCTTCCTTGGAAATCTACTACAGGGTATGGTTTAGCAAATTAGAGGAATAAGCAAAAAAGAGGACATGGGATCCAGGAAATATGGCTTCAACTCTGGAGAGCCAGGAAAGGAAATCCGAGGACACAACAATGTAGTAACCATCCCAAACTGGAGGAAGGAGATGGTTGCCTCTGGCCAGGTGGAGAAGGATACACAGAACTGCTCATTTTCATCATGACTTTATAGTCTGTGTACATGTGTTATTTTAATAATATTCAGTGAATATTGATTTTAATTAAAAATTAATATTTTATAATTTAAATTAATATTTTACATTTGTGCTGTCTTGAATTTATCTCTCCAATACTTCTATAAGACATTCCTACATAGCCAAGCAACCCCTGCCCCAGCACTGTGTGTGTATGTATTATTAGCATTTGTTTATGTATTTGTCTGCACAGCTAGGTTGTGAGCTTTATGGGGGCCAGGTGTATGTCATCTTCATGTTCTCAGCATCCAGCAGGAGTGCCTGATGGGCATTAGGGGCTTTGCCCAATGAAACCAAGTTCTGCTTACGATAGCTATGTGAAAAAATATGCCTCAATAAAACATTTCATGTTTACATAATAGGATTTCAAATCAGAGAAAAGGTCTATTTCAAACAATTTCAGAACTATTCTCTTGACAATATTAAATTATCAACAGGTGAAACAATTGTCAACAAAATGCATTTTCATTCATATAATAGAGAGTCCACTTTATGCCATAAAATCTTCTGCTTGCTCTAAGATAGACAAAGTGCTCCAATGGGAGAGATAAGAGATAATAAGGCAATTCAATAATGCTGTACTGGGTAGGAACCAGAGAAGGACAGTGGGGAAGGATTGGGGTGTCCTTTTAGATGAGCTGGGCAGGGAAGGCCTTATTAATCTTCTTTTGTCCCTCTTCTTTCTCTGCTTTCCTACACTCTATTAGAAAATAAGGCAACCTTAGAAAACAAATAATGAGATTTTGGATAAGACATCCCTGTGCTAAGCACAATACCTCAAGTAGAGGAGGAAGAGCAGAAGGCAACTTCCACTTCTTACATTTACGGTTATAAAACCAGACAGCCTCTATGGGACTCAGAAATGGATTCCTTGCACTCCCAAAGACTATGAAAGTGCTGCTGTGCTCTTTGAAGAAATGAATTCTCCTTCACTAGAGCAAGAACTTTGAACTTAAAACAAGTTCCTAGGGTACCATTCCACAGTAACTGCTACCACTTAACAATCGATGGGATTTGACTAATATGAATGGGAAAATGAATAATAATCAGTCAATAGTAAACCAAAGGGAGATTTTAAGAACCAAGATTTAAAATTAAAATCTCCTGGAATTGGTTTTCTGTGTAGGTGGAATCCTGTTGCTTGTTGGCCTGGTGCACTTCGGGGAATATAGCCTCAAATGACTGTACCCAACAAGCCTTTCAAAGCTGTGGGGTCTACCCCACCCAAACTGGACAGGGCAGTCAGCCCTATAGGCAGCAGAGTTACATTGGTACCTACCAGTCGGCACACACTTCAGGGTATGAACAGAGCAGCTCTGGTTCTTCCTACGTACAGGCCCAGAAGACAGGTTATGACACTCTATTTGCATGGCTATATATGTCCCTACATTTATTACCTTTTCTTCTTTAATAACAAGAGATCTAGAAAACTCCTTGCAGTGATCCAAAAGTCATTTACACATACTTGGAAATCTTAAGCATTTTTAAAATTTTTTTACCCATTGGTAATAGTCCACTTTAATTTTATTTTTCTTTTTTATGGATCATTTATTGATGATTTACATTATCACTGATATGCTCTAAGAGCTACAGAAACAAATAGAATATAGAATATAGTTCAGGGCCTCCCTGGTGGCGCAACGGGTTAAATGCAGCACTATGAAGCTATCCAAAGCCACTACAGCTCAAGTTCGATACCTGGCCAGGGAGCTTCCCACATGGCGTAGCAGACCTCTCTGCCTCGCCCTCTGTTCCCCTCAGCAGTGTATTTCAGTCGATCTACCTGTTCTGCTCCTTACTCTGTGTCTGGTGAATCTTCTCACCACACCCACACCTCTGGCCTACACCCCAGCTTGTATGTATAAATAAATAAATAAATCTTAAAAAAAAAAGAATATAGTTCATTCCCCCAAACTTATCATCTAATACAAAAAGAGAAATACAGTAATAGATAAATGCAATGACATGTTTTAGGTGATGGAGAGGTCTAGAAGGTTGCTGTGTGATAGAAAGGAAGCAGTTCATCCTGGGATATATCAAAAACGTGTTCATAGGAGAGATGACATGAGCTCTATTTTTGGTTTGTTTTGTACCATTTTTTATTAAGGTAAATTTGGTTTACAAAACTATGTATTTAGGGGAATGGGTTCACAGCTCTTTAGATCTATTTCATCAAAGCACCCACAGTCCCCCACCATAGTCCATTGGGTTTCCTCCTTCCTTTGCTCCCCATCTCCTACTCTCTCCCTCTGGTACCCTCAACTCAACAGTCAGATTTTTATGCAAACTCTAAAAAATTCTAAGTCTACATTTACAGTTATAAAAGCTACTCTCTCCTAACCTCCTTCATGTAGTATCTCTACTTTGCCATGACAGCTATACAATCTACAAACTAGAGAATTATCTCTGCGTATCTGTTAACTGGAAGCTTGTGTACTTAGTGCCAAGGAACTATAGGTTTATGAGCTCCAAGATAGAGCTGGTGAGCTGTGTGGCTCGCACCACAGCAGACAATAAATAGCATTTGCCAAATAGTACTAGTGCTATTATTTACATTAGTTAGGAGCAGGTATAATAGCAAACTAACACATAGTGACAACCTTGAAATTTCCCACTCAAATACATTTTTAATTATATGTTAAATACTTACCAATTTGAGGAACTGATGAAGAAAATTGTTGGCTAATAAGACCTAACTCAGTTGATTATGGACTAGAAGTTGCATGTTAGCTCTCTCTGTGTGTCATTGACACTTCCCATGACAGGGAATGGAGCGAACTTGGTGTTTCACTGACCAGGTGAGTTGGAGTGGGGCAGACACAGTTCAGAGACTTCTAATTGTGAACTATTTTCCTTTACCCCTTCTACATCAGCTCACCACACACACAAATACCAGCCACGGATTATAGACAACCAGCACCACTCCTCTCATTAGGAGGCAAAGTGAAAAGCAGTTTTTTCCTCCCTCAGAAAATCTGAGGACCCCCTGGTCCACTGTGTGCAAAACACTTTGCTAGGTGCTATGTAAAGGTGTTGAGGCATGGCACACTATTTGAAGGCAGTCATAAAAGATTTATGAATGTACTAAATAAAAGCTTAGCATGGGTGTGTCTAGAGAGGGAGTGCTGAAGTCCGCTTAGACCCCTGGAGTGCCTCTAATGAAGCATGAAGGTGTTGGGGCCAATATCTTAGCCCACAGAGTTCCACCCCTACCCCACAATCAGCACTGTTTTCATTTTCTTATCCTCCAAACAGAGCATGAGTAGGAACGTGCACTTCTTCACTGCATTAGCACACTTGACAATCACACACACAGTTGTGATCAATAGCTCAGGTTTTTTTCTCATAAACTATAGATGCCCAACTCTGAATCCTGTTCATCAAATGCAGTTAATCAAAAAAATAGTTTATGTTTATCTCAGTTAAACTCCATGCTGTTTGAAA
The DNA here is from genome assembly GCA_004024925.1 of Scalopus aquaticus. Taxonomy (NCBI): domain Eukaryota; kingdom Metazoa; phylum Chordata; class Mammalia; order Eulipotyphla; family Talpidae; genus Scalopus; species Scalopus aquaticus. Next base: position 54,124 of record PVIJ01003115.1, read on the forward strand.
AATAAAGATCTCTTTGCCACATCTACTATGAGAATGACCATTCTCAGCAATCAGATTATTGATGTTCCAGAAAATGTCTATATCTCCCTGAAGGAATGCACTGTTATTGTGAAGGGACCCAGAGGCACCCTGTTAAGGGACTTCAGTCCCATCAGTGTCGAACTTAGTCTCCTTAGAAAGAAAAAGAAGAGCCTTTAGGTTAAATGGTGGGGGAAAAGAGATGAACTGGCCACTGTTCGCACTGTCTGTAGTCACCCACAGAATGTGATTAAGGGTGTTACACTGGGCTTCCATTAGAAGATGAGGTCTGTGCATGTTCACTTCCCCATCAATGTTTTTATTCAGGAGAATTGGTCTCTTGTTAAAGTTTGAAATTTCATGGGTGAAAAATATATTTTCAGGGTTAAGGTAAGACCTGACATTGTTTGTTCAGTATCTCAAGCCCAGAAAGATGAGTTAATTCTTGAAGGAAATGACATTGAATTTATATCAAATTCAAATTTGATTTAGCAAGCCACAACAGTTAAAAACAAGGGCATTGGGAAATTTTTGGATGGTATCTATGTTTCTGGAAAAGGAATAGCTTAGTAGGCTGATGAATAAGAATTAAGTTGTCCATCAATAGAAGCAGTGAGATACTGGATGATTCCTCAGAACTATTTATGATATATCTAAGATGAAATAAAGATCATTATTGATTGGAGGCAAACAAAAAGAAAAATGTAGATATTTCTCACCTATCACATAGCCCAGTTGTACTAGTCATCTGTGGTTTACTGGTCCATGCAAAGCAGGAAAATGGTGACAGCTTCATATAGAGTATGGTAGGAGAGTGGAGAGTGTATCAGAAAGAACTACTGAGAAGTATCATTTCAGAACATACGAAATGAACAAGTCCTGGATAATAAATACTATCTTAATAGAGTCTGTCAATAATCCTGTTGTCCACTTCCAGCTATCAGTCCTCTATCTTTTGTGCTTTATACAGGTCACGCAGTGAGAGTTCTAAGAACAAGGACTGAGTCAAGTAGACTTAGAGGAGAATCATGCTTTTATAATACATCTGCTATGTGAACCAGACTAAGCTATTTAACTTCTCTGAACTTCTTCTCATCTGTAAAGGGAGTATAATAATACCTAGTCCTTTAGTAATACCTATCTGGTTGAGAACTGAGTGAGATAAAAGTTTTGAAGATATCTGGCACAGGGCACAGAGCAAATTATGTAAGAGAGGTAGCCCATCCAAAGGGGAGCCTTGGGGAAATCATGGTTTCCAGGGAAAAATTCACACTCTGTAGCACAAGGCCTCTTTTGACGTGGTCCTGGCTCTTTTCCCTTCCTCCTCCAAAATGGCATATACTCCAAGTATATTAACCTGTAGTTTTCTGAATATACCTTGGTCTTTCATACTTCAATGCTTTGTTCATCCTGTTCTTTTTGGAGGGCTAGCCCCAATCTAATCCCACTAGAAAACTTCTGCTTACTCTCAAGATTCACCACAGATATCAGCTCCACAGTGAAGCTGTGTTAGAAGGTAGTTCTTGATTCTTTCTCATTACCATATACCCTGCAAGAGAGGCACTGGCTGCAGGTTGTTCTGGACTCTCTCCAAACATGTTTATATAGTGAAACACTATGGAAAAGAGAGACAGTGTCTCTCTGGAGCAAAGGGCAGGCATGTTCAGCCCATTATAAGAGATTTGGGTTTCTTAAGCTTAGGGTTAAGAAACTGAAATACACAATCTACTGCTGTGTGTGCAGGTGATATCTGCCCCTCTTTGTGTTGCCCTGTGCAATTTGGGGCTGAGGGAACCGATCCACAATTTCTGGCACTCTGGCTACTGCTATTGATGAGCAATAAACTGTCTTTCATCTCTGTCACAGAGATTTCATGTATTCTACCATCATCCACAAAATGATGAGAAGCTAACTTACCAGCTTGCAAGCCAGATAAAACTTGAGGTCCTGTGTCTTGGTAGCATGCTCCTTCCCCTTCCCACTTCATCCCACTGTGGGAGTGTAAATTGTTCATTATATTTTATTCTCAAATTATTCAGAACATTTCTGACTTTATCAGAATGCTCAGCATTTATGTAATTTTCTTATAACTGTATCTCCTACATCCATCAGTGTCCAGAGCACAGTAAATGCTCTATCCTTTGCTGAATGAGTGAATGTGGTCAGCCCTCAGCAGTTTCTCTGACTTACCCCATTGTTGGCCTGTATCCATGGGGGAGGGGGCGGCTGGAGCAGTGTATGGGATACTCAGTGCTCTTGGCCTCAGTACTAAATACCTGTGCTCTCTTCTACTGTAAACCTGTGATCACCTCCTCTTTCTGGCACTGGATGACTCCTTCAATTCTGGAGTCTGATGAGTCACTTCTGGCTCTTATTTCCTGCTTCTCATCTGTTCTTTTGAAAATAGCTATACTCTCTTGAAGAGTCCTCCAGTACCTTTCTTCTTTTTAGTTTCCTAGAGAAGTACTAAGATTGAAAAAATTGAGTTATGCATTGTGTTATATGCAAATTCAGATAAATATGTCCCCTATATTTTAATTAAGTCAATGATAACAAATGTAGACTAGATGAAGATAACCCTAAGCATAGGATTTTGCACTTCTCTCCCAGAAAACTTTCTTTCAATTACTTTCCACCTATTTAATTAGTATTTCAGTATAGTAATTCCTTATTTCTTAAGTCAACAAAAATCTATTCAGTTCCTCTTAATTGCAGAACAATGTCTTCACTGTGAGGAACACAAAGTTGAATCAGATACGATTTGTGCTCTCAAAATGCTCATGGTAAAATCAGTTATGTCCCCCAAAAATACTATACATTTCAGGCAAAATTACATTTGTGCGGCCCCTGAAAATATAGATATTTGTAAGGGTCTCAATTACCATGTAGGGGTGAAGAGTAAGGAGAACATTCTAGATTCAGGGAAGAGCTTGTGCCAAGGCCCAAAGTAAGGATAATTCAAATACTATTGGGCAATCACCAGATAATTCAGTTTGGTCTGAATGCTGAATACATTTAGGAAAAGAATGATTGAAAAGTTGTAATGGTGGAATATATGCTCAGGGAATACTACCTCGCCATTTAAAGATGAAATAGTGCCCTTTGGGAAAATATGGATGGGATTTGAGTTGATTATGTTAAATAAAATAAATTGGAAAGTGAGACATTTACTGGATGGTTTTTGCTCTGAAGAGTCTGTGAAAACTATGGTGATTACCAGGGCGGTGAGTGGAGACTAGTGAGGTATTAGGGGAGGGGTGAAGAGAGGATAGATGAGGGAAAAGGATAGCGTATTGGCACTAGAGCTTTGGTGGAGGGAAAGTGAAGCGTGTGCACATGTTGAGGTGTGAAGTTCTAGTTGCAAACATGTATTTTTGTAAAGGAATGGCAAATTAGTAACAGTTTGAAGAGGAAAATACAAAATTTTTAAAAAACCTCAAAAAGTTGTCATGGTATATTGACAAATTTAGGAGACCATTAGGATTAAGAACTTGGTTGTTTAATGAACACTTTGGCATTTTACAGGCCATGAGGGGGCAGTGAAAGTTTTTTGAGCCAAAAAAAAAAAAAAAAGTTGATCACAAGAAAATTAACCTCGCAACCACTATAAAAATGGATTGCAGCAAAGACTGGAAGTCTTTGGGGGAGTCTGGTGAGAGCCTTTTCTAATGCAGGGGTTCAGCTGAGCAGTACTGAGTGGCAACATGGGCAGTTGCAGGAAAAACTAAGTAAAGACTTTTAGGCCACTCTAAAAAGATTTAAAAGAAAAATTTGGCCACATGGAACCATTCAGTGGGAGTTAGTGGATGCTTCAATCAAATGTAACTTGTATAATCTCTTTAACATTTAATCAGAACTTCACAAAATATCATGAGATGTGTGGCCAGATGTCTTGCTGAAAGCAAGATCTGTTTTGCTTTTCCCTTTTCACTGACCTACCTTTGTATTCTTAGCAAACATGGGCTTCTGTCTTGTCATCATCACCGCCTTTCCTATGCATTTACAACCCACTTATCTTTATTGTGGCAAAAAACATGAAAAATAAAAATTACTATTTTAACTGTACAGTAAGGTATTGTTAACGATATGAACATTATTATGCAAAAGAGCTCTGGAACTTTTTCATCTTGCATACCTGACAGTCCATACTCATTAAACCACAACTCCATTTCTTCCTCCGCCAGTTGCTGATATCCACCATTCTACTTTCTGCTCATATTAAAAGAATTATACATTATTGTCTTCTGTAAGTGGTTGATTTTTACTTAATAAAATGTCTTTAAGGTTTATCCACACTGTAGCATATGGCAGGATTTCGCTGCCAATTGTCTTTTGGGGCTGAATTATATTCTATCATATATGTACATATATATCACATTTTCTTTATCCATTCATCCATCGATGGATATTTAGGTTGTTGCCACATCTTGGTCATTGTGAATAATGTTGTAATGAAAACAGGTGTGTAAATATTTCAAGATCCTTTCAATTTTTTTGGAATTTGGGTTTGCAGGGTCATGTATTTCTATTTCAATTTTTTTGAGATATCTCATACTGTTTTCCACAACAGCTGCACCATTTTACAATCTCACCAATAGTGCCATTTGCTTTAAAAATCATCCACTTCAGAATGTTTTGATGACAAATACTAAATTCATCAGTGAGCGATTTCTGAAATCACGTGATAAGCACAGCATGTGATTCTCAGCCAGGGCCTCATTTTCTAAACTACATGAGCAACAATGAATATTTGTTAAATGAAAAACTAAACAATTCCAGAATTTTGTTGCTTTTTCTCATTCCCTATGATTCATAAACATATAAAATGGCCCTATGATTCCATAGAACCAGGTAATGTTTAGAGGTCAGAGGGTGTGAAGATCATTTGGTACAGCTCCATAGTTGGATGGGTGAAATTATGTGATATTTCTACCAAAGTTGGACCAGGGGACTTGAATTTATTTTTTAAAAATCTGATTTTTCTTTTTCTTTGTTTAACCTACCCTAAGATTTTAGTTTTACAGGCTCTGCTCTTTTCAATCTGAACAAAAATTGTCCTTGTTTTAGAATATGAAAATAAAATAGGGCATTGGTAGTTGCTTACCTCAATGAGATTTAGCTTCCAAGGGGTAACTTTGGGAGGTTAAACATATAAGCATTTTCTGCCTCTTTCATGACTAGATTAGAGACTATTCAAAGAAGTCACCATCAGCTTCACCACCAACAAATTGGTCAGATTTGACTCAAAAACTTGAATATTTCAAAATAAAGCTTACTCTGAATGGACATTTGTCACTACTGGGCGTATTTACTTACTAAATAACAATGGCAAATATTTAATGAGCTGCCTACACATTACATCACAGTAGCCCATCGGTTTTAAACTTCTTCCCATTGAAAAGATCAGGTTTGTGAGTATAAATAACTTGTCTCTGTAATAAAGAAATTTGATCGGTACCAAAAACCATTCTCTTAACCAGTGCAGTATTACCTGCTATATGTAAGGTACTGTGCTGGAATCTGTGGGGTATTTGAGAATTGGTTAACAAGTTCTTAAGTAGCTAATGCAGCCTAGTACATGATCTGGACAAGTATTATACATGAAAGAAAATGTAACCATCCAAGAAGACACATACTCTGTTATTCCAAGTATGCTATAAATTCTGAAGCCAACAGAAACAGGTATTTAAAAAAAGAATCAGGAAGGGAGAAAAAAAGGAATGAAAAGAAAAAAAAATATAAAAATTAAAAGCAGAAAGTGTCATATAGTAGTAGGAGCAATAAACTTAAATCATAAGACATGGATTCTGGTTCCAGTTACCACTTACTAATGAATGTCCTTGGGTATACTGCAAATTTATAAATATAGTATAATTACATCATCGTAGTGAGTCTATTGCTGCCCAATATAGGAAAGAAAGTATCAGAAAAGCTCAACTGGGTTTTAAAAATCTCATTACGTTATAAAATATAATATCTGTATTTTATCAAACATATTTTTATTATATGTATCATGGATATCTTATTTCATATTAGATGCAATGCTTGTTTCCTCCTCTCTGCAACTCAAGGTCCAAAGCCATCTTATAGGAATCAAAGTCTCCTATGATTAACTGAAGTGTTAAAGAAAAGTCAAAGCGGCAGTTAAAAAAAAAAGTTTTTCCCTTGCCTTTTAGCTTCTCTCTTCTCTGCCCAGCCTTTATTCTTCTGATTCATTAAAAAAAGAGATCATAAAAGCATCTTACTAGCAATTCTTATCCAGGAAATATGAGCATTTAGGGTCAATTGAAAAGGAACTAAGGGGGAGTCAAGAGAAAAAGAATGTCATGCAATAAAAAAAAAAGTCTAGTTTAGTAGCAAACAGTTCATATCATTTCGTGTAAATTTGATTTATCACCTACTTAATATATCCTTGCAAAGTGAAATGAAACATCCTTGTTTCCATGAACCTCTATTAGGATGTTTAGAAATATTTCAAATTCATCTAAATTACAAGTAAGGCTTTGGAGGCAATATAGCGGAGGCCGTTGCTGTTTTACATGCAGTTAATTTGAAATAAACTGATCTTTGTTATAATAAACTTCCTGGGAAGAGAAGTGCCGCTCTTCCAGCAGATGTTCTAAAACTGTTCATCTCCCCACCCCTCCACCCCCGCTCTTTTTTTTTCCCATAAGGAGGATTTTTGGAACATGCTTTAAAGGTGGTGTGCTGGTGTCTCCGTGACAAAAGTTAGATCTCTGTCAGCAGCTTTCATTAAGGTTAGTTTTTAGCCTTATGCCCTCATCATGTGCCATAGATTCAGTTTTGGATTAACAACGCTAATCCACATGTAAATACTCTCTGTGATCCACACATTAAGCAATCTGATTACATTTTTAAATGCACGTTTAAACTTCTCGCTAGCCTTACTTTTAAGAGATGTGAAAAATTCACATTTGTCTTTCCGATCAGTTTAACTTCTAACCAGGTGGTCCGAAGTCTGCCCTCCCCCCCACTTCCCCCCCACCTACCCCCCAGCAAGCTCTGAGAATGTAGTCTCTTGATCTCACCTCAACTCTTAGGACAGGGCCTTTTGTGTGCACAGTTCTCACGAATAAAAGAATTTGACTAACTTGAGGAAGATCATAAAAGGTCTCCCCAAAAAATAGTTGTTCATTTCAGGTTACGCTGCGGCATATTTCTTAGTGTTGCACTGGATGGGGGCAGGGAAGATAAGAGCCGTCCCCAAAAGTCGGGGCTTATCACCCGGAGATGCCTCCAGTGGAGCTGACAAATCTCTCAAGTGGGAAATAGTCAGTTTTCCCTCCAAAGGGCCTCGGAGTGTGAGAGGAGGAGGGGGATGGGCAGGGGCCATCAGGGGAGAAGTCTCCGGCCTTTCCACGTCTCTCAACACCATCCCTCCTCCACCCCGCCTCCTCCTTCCCCGAATCCTAAACAAGCCGGCAGGAGAGGGGCCTCGGGGGCAGGCTGGGCCGGCAGGCTCGGCCTTTGTGGCTCTGTCCTCGACGGTGGCGGGGAGACAGAGGGGGCGGGACGCGGGCCCAAGACCCTCAGCCAGGGCTTGACCCCCAGGTGCATTGTCCGGCGGGGTCCGGCGGGGTCCGGCGGGGCCCGCCCCCTCCCCCCGGGGCCGCGACCCGGCCGCCACGGGGCCCCCTCCCAGCGTCTCCCTCCGCCGGCCGTGCCGACCTCGCGGTCCCCAGACCAGGGGCCAGATGTAGAAAGTAGTCCCCAGGCCCGCAGCGGCGGCGCTGTCCACTCCGCCGCCCCCGCCCCCTCCAGCCACCGCCTCACTCCGCCCCCGGGCCGGACTCTGAGACCCCCGCCTCCCGCGAGCGGGTGTCCGTGCGCCGGCCTCACCGCGACCACAGAGACCAGCCGCCGGTCGCGCCGCGCCGCTCCACGCCGGTAGGAGCCGGAGCGGGAAGCCCAGGCTGCGCGCGTCCAGCTGCGGCGCGGGGAGCTCCCGGAGGCGGGAGCAGACGGACAGCAGCCGCGGGGCGGCGGGGGAGCATGCCCGCGCAGCCCCACTGAATGGCGCCTTCTCCGCGACCCCTCGCCCGGCTGCGGCCGCCAGGGATGCTGCTCTGCGCGCTCCTGCTCCTGGGCTCCATTCCAGGTAGGCGCGCTTTCTTCTGTGGCTGGGGGCGTAAGCAGGCGCGAGTGGGGTGGGGAGGAGTAAGGCGGGTGTGTGGCTGGGGGCGGTGGGAGGGCCGCGGGGTCTCCACAGTGGCGCTGACCACCGGCCCCTGCCCCCAGCCTGCAGCGGGTCGCGAGCCTCTGTTGGAGGCGCGAGTTGCCGCGGGGCTCTGCTGGGGCGTCGGCTGGGCTGTGGGCGCCTCTCCCAGCGCAGCCCCCTCCCAGCAGGGCTCCGCTGGCCGCGGGGTCCTGGCCACCGCTGTCCACTCTCCCCTTCCCCCTCGCGCCATTGTCCGGGCTCTGGCCGCGTCTTGGCCTCTGCGGTCAGCCGGGGCTCGCCGCCGAGGCCGCACGTGGCTTTATTTATATTGTTTCCTTAGTGGCAGCCTCGCCACGCAAGGGGCGCCGTGGTTCCGCGCGGCTTCCGCTCTTTGCAGTGGGGGCTTCCCAGGTTTTAGGGCGGAGGTGGGGGGACGGGCAAACAGAGGATAGGTAAGCCCAGCGTTCGGGTCAGCACCCCTAGTGCTCCCAAGTTATCCGACCCGGCTTCAGTGAGGAGGAGGTCAGGATGGAATTGGAAAGAGCAGAGTGGTAGAAGTTGCGTGGCCGATTCATTCTCCGGGAGGGGAGGGTAAAAGGTACCCAAAGCTAGGAAGGAAGGTACCTATATAGATTTATTTCTCGTAACCAGGTAGCTTGCTCAAACTTGGATGAACTGATTTTTCTCTTTGCATCTGTGTTGTTTTATTCTTAGAGATAAAAAATGCATGGTGATAAAGGGTGGGGGAAGAGGAGTTCAGGGGAATGGGTTATTTTACTTATTTACAGGTTACAAACCCTGGACTTAAGGCTTTCGAGGAGGCGTTAGTTTTCTGTTAGCATGAGAAAAGGATCAAAGTCATATGTGACTCGGAAACACAATGGGCGCCTTCCGGAGTAGTCCTTGCCGCGCTGGGGGGCTGTTAGGGTCGCTCGCATCTCCCTAGGCTTACCTTAGGGGAAGTCGAAGCCTGGGCGTGGGAGCATGACCAGTGTGTGAAGTTTCCAAGAACCCGCCTTGATGAGAAACAGGGAAGTCAATTCTGATGGTTTGTAGTCATGAATTCAAAACAATCAGAAGGAAGATGAAAAACGTTCTCCCCAAATCCCTAACACTTCACAGAACTTCTTCAATGCGCAAGACTTTAGCCAACATTTGTGCTGAAGGAAGGAGGTGACATGACATTAGGGGGTCATGGGATCCTTTATCCTGGTGGAGACTGGGGCCGATGTGTATGCTTAAGATAAAGCCGTTACTCTGTTCTGATAAAAATGAATATTGGTTAATTAAGCAATCTCTTATCCCTGTTAGACAGTAAGGACCAATTAGTCACACTTTGCCCTCAACAGTTGAAAGTTTTGAAAAAATTAAGTTTCTTAATTCGATTGCCCACTGAGTACAAGCAGCAAGCATTACCAACTTTTGAAAGTCAACAGTCCTTTAAATATTTCTCTTGTTCTACAGAAATTAAGTAAATGGGTTTCTGTTATATCAAAATGCAAACTTGTAATTTGTCACAAAAGATAAATGCACTTCCCAAAGGAGTAGGTGCCAACGGTTCCAAAAACACTTCAAGGGACAAGGAAATAAAGTTGCTTGTTCACAGAGTTGGAGTTTTGCTAATGATTTCTTGTAAAATTAGACTTTTACGACTTACTCTGTTCAAGATCTTTTTGACAAGCTTGTAAAAGTAGCAAACAGCTTGTGCTCATGAGTTTTCCTGATGATTTTGAAACTCTAGCAAGGAGCTTGAGAACAGAATTCTTACGAGACATAGAAGTTATTGAAATTTTTAAATAGTTGTTGTGAAAGATGATAGATTTGATTTGTTGAAAAGATTTCCTGAAACTTAGGTTCATTCATAAACTTGGTTTATTAATGTGTAAGTAATATGATTTGTCTATAATTGTGTGTTAAAATTACTTTATAATTCTGGATATACCTTTTCCCCTTTTTCTTTATAGGAGTGTGGTGCTTTAGTGAACTGTTTTTTATAAAAGAACCACAGGATGTAACTGTCACAAGAAAGGACCCAGTCACTTTAGATTGCCAGGCTCACGGAGAAGTTCCCATTAAGGTCACATGGTTGAAAAATGGAGCAAAAGTATCTGAAAATAAACGGATCGAGGTTCTGTCTAATGGCTCTTTATACATCATTGAGGTAGAAGGCAAGCGAGGAGAGCAATCTGATGAAGGATTTTATCAGTGCTTGGCAATGAACAAATACGGAGCCATTCTTAGTCAAAAGGCTCATCTTACCTTATCAAGTAAGTGTTTTAAGTTTTTGATTGTTGAAGTGTTTTAAGTTTTTAAGTTTCTTCTTGTTACATTTTGGTGATTTCTTGATTCCTAATATGGTAACTAAGGATCATATAATCATTGAGATTTTTCCTGGAGATAATAGCTGATGTTAAGACATGCCGAGAGAAAATAAATTCAAATGAGTGAAAACAAAAGTCAAATTGGTTTAGAAGACCAAAACCTGGTAGAGGTGGCTTTATATAAATTTAAGTGTTTCAACACAACAAAAAGTTGTTCTAAAATCTTCTTTTGGAAATTAATAATTACAATTTAAAATCACAAGCAAATCTTTGTGTTTTATAGATGGCCCCTGAATACCAAATCTTACAGCCCTATCTTCCATCTGAGACTGCTTTAAGACCACCCATGTTGTTTTTTGTTTTGTTTTGTTTAGATTGATTTACTTATGCATACAAGCTGGGGTACAGGCCAGAGGCGTGGGGCTGCAAGAGGGTTCACCAGAGACAGAGTGGGGAGCAGAACAGGCAGATCAACGGAAATACACTGCCGAGGGGAGCAGTGGGTGAGGCAGGAGAGGTCTACCGTGCCATGTGGGAATCTCCTCAGCCTGGTGTCGAACTTACATCACCATTGCCGGCAACTCCACAGCGCAGTGCTTAACCGCTGTGCCACCAAGGAGGCCCCATATTGTTTTTTAATTATGAGAGGCCATTGATAGTAACTCTCAAGCCTTTGAAGTATTTCTAGTCTTTTCCTGCTGGGAAAGAAAGAGATTATGCCATTTCTAAATTATGCGTAATAGACTTTAAACCAGGTCTGGCCACTTTTTCCCAGTTGTCATAAAGTTTGTTGTCTAATGATTTCCCTTGTATTAACAACTCCATCAGATCACCCATTTGTCCAAGTGATCCATTGCTTTGTGGTTGACATGATAACTGTGGCGGGTGAAGATGGGCCTTAAGATAGATAGAAACTCCTTGTTCCCACTGCAGCTGTCCCCCTCTTCAGGTGAGCAAGCATGCAGTGCTCCAGATTACAATACACAATTTATTTTTTATTTTTATTTTTTTTACAATACAATTTAAATCTTAAAAAAAATAACTTTATATTAGAAATAACATGATAGGCATCCTAACTAAATGCTCTGTTAATCCACAAAAGAGATTTTGCACTTTACCTACAAATCGATCATTTACAGGATGAACAATAGGAAGAAGGAGCTCTTGAGATAAGGACCTAATCTTTAGGAAGCAGTTTCTTCAAGGTCTATACAATTGAAAATAGAAAGGTGTTTCCTAGGAGACTTTAACAACCCATGATCATATGTATGCCCTCTTGTATTGTTTCTTTGTAAAATAATTTGGTGCAGAAAATAAACTACAGGCATAGATATTTTTGTATTGAAATATGTCAGAAAAGTAAAAAGCTTCCAATTCTAATCCCTCCAAGAGAATTCCTGATAGACTCTTTTTTTGATGTAAACTTTGACTAAAAGTCTTTATTGGAGAAGTTGGGTCATGATTTTTATGTGCAGTATTATTTTCAGAATATTGCTTTTTATACTAATGTTCTGTTCATTTAATTTTTGTCTAATGTAACTGTAGAGTTACATTTTTTCCATCATTTTGGGTTTGTGAAATCTTGTGTTTTCATACCAAGAACTTGTATTATTACCTTGCCAGAGGGGAAGGGGGCAGGATGAAAAGATGAGGGGGGGCATATAGGCCTAGAGAAAGAAGGGGCGTTTGTCATGACCACACATTATTTCCAGGACCTCCTGAGAAGCCTGACACCCAGAAACATGTTGAAAACACACAGCTTTCAAACTTCATAAATAACACCTGAACAGTCTTAACAAATGTTGGTACAGGCTCCTTTACTACATATAGATTTTTGTATCTTTATAAAAATTACCAATAATATTTGATTAGATTTGAATCATTTTGAAGGCTGTTGGGATAAAGTAGTTTTCATCAGTATCAGAAACTTTCCAGTGAAGTTATGTAATGTATTTCATTGCTGTTGAATATCAGCTGTAATCTGCTAGTGAGGGAACACATAACTTCGTATGCATTCAGTTTATTTAATTCTGTGGAGGTGTTTTGCTAGGAAGGTGCAGTTAGTATTGTGGATTTAAAATAAGAGCTGCACAGTGAATTTAGCTTTTTCTTTAGAAATGTGAGGTTTCTTAGATATTATAAATTCACAAAGGTACTTCTACTTTCTACTCTCTAATAAGGTCCAACGCTGTAGGCTCAAATGACTACCTTGCGATCAGAGTAGAGATGTTACACATATTAAACAGGAAGATAATGGGCATTAAGTGGACATTCTGGTGTGTGGGTTTTTTTTTTTTTTGTTTGTTTTTGTTTTTAATAGTTCTCTCCTGGTTATTGATAGCAACGGGGAGCAAGTATGTTCTTCTATTTTCTGGTCAAAGATTTTGTCAGCAGGCATTTCTTTTGGTTCTGAAATGTAATACAGCACCTGGAAACCTAAAATTTTTATCTGTACAAGTTTTAGATTTTTTAACACACAGACCTATCAAGTCTTGATTTCTAAACTTAGGAACTAGAAGCTGAAAGTTACACTCTAGGCAAGAATTCCATTATTCATGTGTAAATTAGGAATTCACAGGGTTAAAAGGTTAGAAAGTGGCCAGGATGAGGTTTACCCTTGTGATAAAGAGCAGATGACCCTCATTCATTGGCCAAAGCTTTCATGTAGTTCTTCTGCAAAGTTAGTTATTGCCATGAATTGTTCTTGAGGAATGCAGAAATTCAAATGTGAACAGGCCTTTCCTTAAGTGTCACTATGGAGCCTTATCTCCCAGACACATCAGAGCTGGACTGTGGGGACAAGGTTCCTCCCCAAAGGCCTGGAGGCTTTGCTTTCCTGTTGTTCATCCAAGCACAAAAGAATTTGTCTAACTCAGTTTTTCTAAGACATCCCATTTTTAAGGGAAAGTATAGGGTTAAAGTAATATTTAGTTTTTTAAAAGGTAATCCTTTTTATTGAAAGCCATTTTACATTTTCATATAATTAAAACAGAAAAGGGAGTGATATGGGAGGCTCTTTTTCTAGTTGTGTGCAATAGCAGGAACAGAAGGTTAAACCATTTCCTATAAATTTCGGCAATCTGGCAAAGGAAAATTTCACTTTCATGGGTACTAAGCCTTCACTGTATAAGTAATTTAATTGCAGTATTTTTGGAGTAAAAAATAATCTATAGATATCTTGACATTTCTTGCATTCTTTATGTTGAAATGAGATAAATTTCATAGGAAAGCATTAGTGTGGTAAAACGGTCTCATATTTCAACAAGTTTAAATTAAGATAAGAGACATTTGAGAGAAGTAAAGGAGGCGGCGGGTTGTGTTCTGTGATGTGTAAAAGACTGGCTGTAAGCTAGTGATTGAGCAGGAAGCTAGTTGTTTATTTCCTTTCCAAAAAAGGCTGAAATTGAAGTTTTGGGATAGAGGGAAAGGAAATATAAAGCTGGCTTGTATTTCTTAGGTTTTTCAGTACTATTTACTTGGGTGAAAAATAATTTTTCAATTGAGCAGTTTTAGCTGGAAGACCATACCAATTATTGTAACTTTATGATGGAATATTTTTCAAAAATTTGAGATTAGTTTTGACATTCATAAAGTTGTTTGGGGGTCCGTGTCTATAACTTGAGCTAGTGATAATTGTTTCCTTTAAAAGGATGTAGGTGGTTTTTCTTTAATAACATTTTAAATTGAGAGGAAACTTGAGGGATTTTTGTGAGATTAATGAGAAACTGTTCTGTGAATGTGGTTTCTATTTTAAGGAGTAATACATAAATTATAATCCGAAGTTGATCCTGAAATTGATCCTGATGTTAAAATGTATAGAATACATTTAAGAGTTGTGTTAAAAAGAGAGAGAGTCAGTGATACATTGAAACAAGCAAGATAAGGACAGTGAAACAGCCTCCGTTTTTTAATTTTGTTAATGACCGTGGATCCAAAATGGCTAATATTTTGCTACATTTTCACTTTCTATTGAGAATTGTAGATGCTATAAAGGACAGAGTCTCTTTTATGTGTGCATATTCGCTTGAAATAAAAGTTTTAACAGTTACCTGCTAATTCAAGAATGCTGACACATGCAAAAATCTTTTGATTTTTGGAAAAATAAAACAGAACTGAGGCATTTAGAGAGATCAGTCTTGGCACTATATAGAAGGTTTAGATGATGCTCTGTGGGCCCTGAAAAAACATCTTTAAAAAGAAGGGGTATGGTTCAAAAGTACTTGATTATCATAAAAATTGACCATTTTAAAATTGCGTAAGTTAAGTCAGGGAAGTAAAAGCACATATAACTCTACAGGCTTATTTACAGTGACACTTGGTCTTTAACGTCTATCTACTTAAAAGGTTTATCAGATGTCCCATAATCTCTGGGTAATGGAACCAGTTTTTCCCACTTTGCACTTGATTAGTGAGGATCACTTCTCATCTTCAGAGACCTGTAACACTATCTCACTGTTGTTCAAATTGTTGGATTTATTTTTTAGCCATGCCACATCCATTGAGGGATAGAAATATAATTTTCTTTAAGATGTATGTAAGTGTGTTTGTTGATTTCTGTCCAGTTTCTTAATGGAATTTTGAACGAGATTTAGTATGGCCCTCTTGTCAACTGTCTCTGAATATTCTAAAGGGCCATCCTCTCAGCAGTTGTTTGCTCAGGGATTTGTTGTCATTGCTCCTGAATTTAACAGCTGGGTCTATTGATGAACTCCAGAGCAGTGAAAAAGCATAGCAAAAAACATGCCTTTTAAGGAGGATTTTAGGTTGTAGGAATATTTCACTTAATAAGTAAATGCTTTTGAGGTTACTTTTTTGAAAACTGTATTATCTTTGACTGTGGTTTTGAAAGACGATTCTTACCTCTCATAGTCAGGATCACTTAATTAGGATTGATTACTTTCAGCTTTTAAATTGGCAATTACTAGTTATATGAAAAATAATCAATAATGTTGAGTTGGCATTTTGTTGCAGCTCATATAAATTTTAAAAACAGCTTTCATTATTGAGGTGTTTTAAGAGAAATTATAAAAATTGTACCACAAATTAGGTTGAAAATTGTACCACAGATTAGGTTTCCATTGTCTGTCAAAATTTATTTTAATACTTTTGAGACTTGTTGTGTGCAGACTTTTAGTTAAAGCATTTTAACACTTTGTGTGCCAGTGCCCTTTACATTTACCAGCCCTTGGGGCCGGCCATTTTCTGTGCCACTGCATGAATGGTATAAGCATTCGATAAAACACACACAACTCCTGAACTACTGGATATTAAAAAAACTGTAACATCTCTCATAAAACACCTTACACTTTCACCAAAACAATGTGTAAAGCTCCTAGACTGAGTACGATCAAAGAAATAGCTCCTAGTAGTTCCAGATAAATCCACCATGGCGTGAAAAAACGGAGACTAGATGAACACGTATTAATACGTGAGTGGCCACCTCTTACTGGTGACAAAAACATGTACTAATACATGAGCGGACCACAAAGTGTTAAAAACTCAGTAAATATGAGAGGAAGAGAAAGATATAGTTGCAGTCATTGAACCAATTTTAGTAGTTGCTCTAAAGTGGTAGTTTGCACAGAGCAAACTTCCAGTCAACAGTTGACAATGGTGATATACAGAAAAGGTAAAAATTTACCAAATTACTTCAGTGATTGCAATTCTGAAGCCAAGTGGCCCACCATAGGGATATGTTTTGCAGAGGATAAAGGTATCATCCTTACAAAGGTCTCCGACACTAATCTGACAAATACGTTCCTGACTTTTACATTCATTGTTTTGTTTTTAAATTCTTGTTCTCAGAAACTGGTTTTGATGAGCTTTAAGTGATGAGAGCAGAGGGCATGTGTTAAAATGTTTGTTGAGTTTCTGGAAGGTTTGCCCTAGGTATGTTTGTATATATACGTATACATATATATGCGTATAACTTTAGCTTTCATATATTTCTGTATGTATATTTGTAGTGGTGTTTGTAGTGGCTGGATTAAGCAAGTGACTATTGGAGAATGTAACCATTGTTAAGGGTTCTGATTTTAAGCTTGTATCCTTACTCCTTAATTCTTTGACAGGAAATTTTTTTTTTTAATGTATGTTATGAAGCTGTAGTCAATCCTTGTTAAAATGGTGTGACAGTTTTGTTTTGTTTTTTAAATGATCTGCTTGATACCGATTACTTTCTCAAAGTAAATCATATTCTTTTGGAATCATCCTCCAATGGATTGATGGATCATGCACTCCTACATTAAAAATTTTTCTCTGGGTATGGATTACATTTCTCAGGATTTCTCAGCTTTGATGGAATTGACATTTTGGGCTAGATAAGTCTTCGTTGTGGTGGTTTTCCTGTGTAATATGGGATATGTAGCAGCATCCTTAACCCCTATCAGATGCCACAGCAACCCCTCCCACTTGTGAGAATCAAAACTTGTTTTGGGAGGCACATCACCCTTGGTTGAGAGTCACTGATGTTTCTGAAAGTAGTAGAAAACTTTCCAAATTTCACTGGGCCATTACTTACTTTAACTGTTTTATCTTATGCTTGATAGTCTCCTTTTTTTGGTGTAAGCAATGCTAAGTTTATTGGTTGACGAACTATTTAATATTTTAAGTATCGTGAAAGAAGCTTGATTTTAAAAACTGTGTTGGGATCATTATCTAAGTTGGACTAATATTGCCTCTCCATTTCTTTTTCGTACACGGTGTGTTGAAAACTGTAGGCCCATTCATTTTGACTTTAATACATTAGGTCTTTCCTCAGGGATATCGAGTCGAAGTAAATGCAAATTTCATTTAACCCTGTTTACTCAGCACCTCTTCTTTTTTTTTTTTTTTAAAGATTTATTTTATTTGTTTATGCATACAAGAGCAGGGGTGTGGGCCAGAGGTGCAGGGGGTGAGAGGATTCACCAGAGACAGGGTGGGGACCAGAACAGGTAGATCTACTGAAATACACTGTTGAGGGGAGCAGCGGGCAAGACAGGAGGGGTCTGCTGTGCCATGTCAGTTAGCTCCCTGGCTGGGAACTTGCAGTGGCTGCTGATAGCTTCGTAGTGCTGAGACTTAACCCCCTGAGCCACCAGGGAGGCCCGCCTTTCCTTTCTTTTTTTTTTTTTAAACATTTTTATTGTTATTTATGTCTTTTACATTTTGTATTCCTCTTGGGTAACCCACCACCAATTCACCCGTGATCCAGCTCTGTGGTCCCTTGTGTTCTTTTCTACTCCATTTTGTGCCCTTCTTTTTTTTTTTTACCTTTTATTTTCTTGATGTGATGAATACCACAGTTGAAAAGATAGGTGAAATCTGCATAATGTGGTAAATGTTAAAATATCTTGTGGTGCTCTGCATGGAGAAAAGTAAAACTATATAAAATTAACTGCCCACAGAAAAATATTTGCTGTGTGGTAGGTGGGTGGTTAGGTGAATGGTTCACAGATATCTTTTCAGTTAATTCACTAGTATCGTACTCATTTTTGAGCAGAAACAATTTGACTAACTGCAAATAATGATTTAATAATGATAGTAGCATCTTCAGAGGACCTCAAGGTGAGGAGGTGAGTAAAGGCAAAAGAGTTAGACTCTCTAGTATGTTAACTGGCCCACAGAAAGTTGCAGGGCAAATTTTGAGTGGTTATTATTGAAATGTTAGTTCTAGATTTTATTAGTACTGGGCAGAGATTTCAGCCTTCATCTTTCCCAAATTAACATTCTTTTTGTATGCTTCAGTTTCAAGAAGATAGTTATGCCAGCAAAAGTTGTGACTGTGAATATATGTGTTTCATCTGTACAGGCCAGTAGTCACCAGTGGCCTAAGTGACAAGTTGAGATGGATGAAAAGAAAGCAGAGTATTTTAGTGAATTACTGTATGTTGAGCAAAACTGGCTGTACACCATGTGTTATATTCCACAAGAGTACTTGGAGTAGAACAAAGCATCAATTAATTCAAAATAGAAGGGAAGAATGCACCTTTTCCATATTTTTATGAAAAATAATATATACGTCAAAGTACAAATTTACTGTTCTTGAGTTTCTGGGTTTTTGTTGTTGTTCTTGTAGTTGTTTCATAAGTAAATTATGAAGTTGGCAAATTCCAATATGTGGTATATATTCTTAGCTGGGAGCTGGTGTGGAAAAGTAGAAAGAATGGCCAAAAGGCAGGAAAAACAAGCATTAATACCTTTTCCGTTGCTGGTGCCTTCAGTGAGCTTAGACATATCAATCATTCTGAGCCTTAATTGTCTTATCTGTGAAAATGAGTAGCTGGGGAATAAAGCAAATGTTCTGTGTTGGATAGTGAACAAAACATTGTCCTTGCTTTTGTAATCTTGTTAAATATATGGCCAATAAAATACAATTTTTTAAGGTTGAATCTAGTCACATTGAAAAATCATTTAAGTCACTGAAAAAAATTAAAGTAGTTTGGCCATTATTTAGGTTGCTACTTTTAAGAATGCATGCCATTGCCACCAACCTGAGGTGAAAATCTGTTTTTTGAGGGCCTCCCTGGTGGCGCAGCGGTTAAGTGTTGTGCTGTGGAGCTGTCAGCAGCAGCGACGCAAGTTCGATGCCTGGCCGGGGAGATTCCTACATGGCGTGGCAGACCTCTCTTGCCTCATCCACTGCTCCCCTCAGCAGTGTATTTCTGATCTGCCTGTTCTGCTCCCCGCTCTGTTTCTGGTGGGCCTTCTTGCTGCTCCATGCCTCTGGCCTGTACCCCAGCTTAAATAAATAAATCTTTAAAAAAAATTTGTCAAAAAAAATCTGTTTTTTGGGAAGAAGATAGGTCTTAAACCAGTATTTATAATTTGAAATATTAAGAGTCTAGAAAAATTAGCTACTTTTTCTAGGACTGGATGGTTAAGTTCAGAATAGTTGTGCTGCTTTGAAAGTTAACATTAGTGTATGTCAGGTATAACTTTATAAATATGTGTCTAACTCTGCTAATAATTTTTGATGTATCCTGTTGTTTATCCTGGTGTTTTTAAAATTATGGTATTTTCATTGTAAGATAGTTTTGTTAATATATTATTAGTGTTTTAATATAAATAGGTTATCCTAATTCCCTACCACTACCACCAGTCTCTACTAAGAGTGATAAGGTTTAATTTCTCCTTCCAGCTTTAGACTAAATTGAGTTCCTCTGATTGTATTTAAAGTAATTCCAATTAAAATATTCACCTCAAAGTAGGCACATAATAGGGGAGAAATTCTTTGATGTTGATATTGCCTTTTTGGTACTTCTTTTAAAAAATGAGATCACAACTTTTCTTAAATAATTTCACCAGTTCAATCTGTTTATTGTTTTCTTAATAAAAGGAATTCACTCTTTATATGTTAAAGAAAACCATATTTTAATAATCTGACTCAGTAATATTTTCAACATAGTTAATTGTGTTAAACTTCACAGTAAACTTCAATAAAGCAGTAAGATTACCAAAGGTTTTGCCAGGTGGATCATTAAATTCATATATCCCTGTGATGGGATATATATTTTTTGAAAAACTGAAAGCATTTTTACCTGGATGATTTACCACATTTTTAGAAATCTGTGATAATTAGTACACAAAAGAAAGTATATAGATAGATGAATCTTTGTGAAATTTAATTTTCACTTTACAAGATGTCAGCTTGGAAAGTCTGATATTTAAAAGGGGGAGGGAGTTTCACTGCTTGTCAAGTGATAGAATGAGAAATTATAAGTGGATCCACAGTTAATTGTGACAGTTGTAACCACTTTCTTAACATACTATTGATTGACTTGATTCCCATTCTTTATTAGCATAGAAGGAAGCTTACAGAAGTTTCCCCCGGTTCAAGAACTTTCAGAAGTGGGTGACATTTTTAGAAAATGAAATTGGCGCAACGGGTTAAATACAGCACGGTTAAGTGCAACACTATGGAGTTATCCGTGGCTGCAGTGCAAATTCGATCCTCTGCTGGGGAGATTCCCACATGGCACAGCAGATCTCTCCTGCTTTGTCTGATGCTCTCCTCAGCAGTGTGTTTCAGTAGATCTGACTGTTCTGCTCCCCATTCTGTCTCTGGTGAGCTCTCTCGCCGCCCCCACCCTCTCGCCTCTGGCCTGCACCCCAGCTTGCATGCAAAAATAAATAAATTTTAAAAAATTTAAAAAATTAAAAGAAAATAAATCTTTATTTTCCATTGACCTCTAAACTTTTAAAGCCTTGTTAAACTACTGGCAATGAATATTTTAAAAAGAGAATCTTAAGATTCTCTAAAAATTATCTTATAGTCATACAGTTCTTGCTTCCTAACTTGACTTGCAGTGCCATTCTGCCTTCCTCTACCATGAATAAAGATCACAACTTGTAATCTTAGAAATTTCTGTTTTGCAAATAAGGAATATAAAGCTTATACGTGATATACCCAGGGGCTCAGTTACTAGATTTGGGACCAGCACTTAGTTGTGCTGAGTTCTAATTATGAATAAACAATGTGAAGATTTTCTTCTGTGCCTTGTGTGGAAATGTGTGGATATCATCAAATCCTGAATAGAGAAAAGAAAATAGTAACAAAACTGATGCTGAGTTTGAATATACTTCTTCAATTTCTTAATCTTCATTTTAAAAATACTGCTTTCTTTTGCTATCATTCAGAGGCAGCTCATTCTTTGTGACTGTCCTCACAAGGTTTTGTTATTGATGTAGTAGAGAGGTGATTTAAAAAAAAAAAATCATTAGTGTGTTTTAATTCTATCTGTTCTGTAATACTTCATGGAATATCTTGTTTTGTTTATAACCTCAGAGCAAGGAAATTGAGTTTCAGTCTTTTAGAGGCTCATCATTTTTTGATATTTTTGTCCAGATAGAAGTTTAATCTAAAGTAGTGCTTTTCAGTATGTTTTTGAAGGACCTCCAAAGTTGTGAGGCTCTTGTGTAATCAAATGTTGATAAGTAGTTGGCTATGGATCATTATTATTTCAGGGAAAGAGGGACATAGTGACATAGTAGCATGGAAATTTATTTTAGCAAGTTTTATTAAGGTGGAATTCACATACCACAGAGTTCACCCTTTTAAGGGTACAATTCAGTGAGTTTTGTGCATCTAATACCAAATATATCCTAATATTGGATATTTCTAATATCCTAATATTTGGAATATTTCTAATTCCAAAATATATCCATCACCCCAAAAGAAATTCTATACCTCCCAGTTCTCCTCTTCCTCATTCTCTTGAATGACTAATTTTTGTCTGTGGATTGCTTATTCTGGACATTTCATATATTATGTGTTTTTTTTTGTGATTGCCTTTTTCACTTAACATACTTTCAAAGTTCATCCATGCTGTGGCATGTATGAGGACTTCATTTTTTTTTTTTTTAAGTAAACTCATTGTATGGGTACATTGTATGGGTATACCACATTTGTTTATCCATTACTTAGTAATAGACATTTGAAATATTTCCACATTTTGGTGATGAATAATGCTGCTGTGAACATTTGTGTAAAAGTTTTTCTATAGGTGTATTTTTTCATTTCTCTCAGATTTTTTTTATTGAGATAAAATTCACATAGCATATAAAATTTACTATTTTTACCATTATGGTTTTCAGTATATTTACAATGTTACCAATACTATCTAATTACAGAATGTACCCATCACCCCAAGAAGAAACCTCCTACCTTTACAAATTTTCACCTTCCCCACACACTGCAGCCACTAATGTAATTTTTATCTCCATGGATTTGCATATTTTGAATACTTTATAAAAATGGAATCATATAATATATGGACTTTTCAGTTCTCTTTATGTCCACAAGAATAATTTTTAAAGGTTCATCTATATATTGTATCAGTTAATACTTCATGACTTTTTATAACTGAGTAAGATTCCATTGTATAATATACCACATTTTGTTTAGCTAGTTTTCTGTTGATGAACACTTGTATTGTTTCCATCTTTTGGCTATTATGAAAAATTCTGCAGTAAATATTGGCATACAGTATCTGCTTGAATACCTGTTTTCAGTTTTTTTGATTATATATCCAGGAGTGGAATTGCTAATCTTGGGATATTTCTACATTTAACTTTCCTCTCTCTCCTGCCATCCTGATTTCACATTTAACATTTTGAGGAACCACAAAACTTTGCCACAGTGTCTGTTGTACCATTTTAAGTTTCCAATAGCAGTGCCCAAGGGTTTCAGTTTCCCCACATCCTTACCAATGCTTGTTATTTGCTCCCCTCCAACCCCCATTTTTATGCATACCTAGTAGGTTTGAAGCCATGTCTCCTTGTGGTTGTGGTTTACAGTCCCCTAATAATGAGTGACATTGACATCTTTTCATGTGCTTATTGGCCATTTATATGTATTCTTTGGAGGAAATGTCTATTCAAGGTCTTTGCCAATTAAAAATGATTTATATTACATTGATTAATTTTCTTCCTTTGAACTACCTTTGCATAACTGGGATCACTCCTACTTGGATTTATAATATGATTTTACACTCAGTTTGCTAGCCATTGAGATCTTGTATCTGTATTCATAAGGATATTGGTCTGCAATTTTCTTTTCTTGTGATGTCTTTCTAACTTTGGTGTTAGAGTTGACCTCATAGACTGTGTGAGGAAATGTTCCTTCCTATTCTATTTTTGGGAAGAATTTGAGAAAGACTTGTGTGATTCTAATTTAGTAAGTCTGATGCAGTTCACCAGTGAAGTAATCTGGTCCTGGACCTTTTTTATTGGTAGGTTTTTGATTACAGATTCAATCTCCTTACTTTTTTATTCAATCTCCTTACCTTTTTAATGAGTGTTGTGACTTTCAGTTTCTTCTTGAGTCATATAGGTAGCTTTGCTGTCTTTGGAATTTAAGCATTTCACCTAAGTATACAAACATACAAATTACAATGTTCATAATATTCTCTTATCTTTTTTTATTTCTGTAAAGTCAGAAGTAATGTCCCCATCTTCATTTCTGATTTTATTTATAATGTCTTCTTCAGTTTAGCTTAAGTTTGGTCAATTTTATTCATCTTCTCAAAGAAACAATTTTTTGGTTCTCTTGATTATCTCTATTTTCTTTTCTCTATTTCGTTTATCTCCACGCTAGGTTTATTGTTTTCTTCTTTCTACTAGCTCTGGTTTCATTTTTACTTCTTTTTCTAATTCCTCAAGGTGTAATTTAGGTTTTTTTTCCCTCTGTTATTTCTTCCTTGAACCATTGATTAAGAGTGTGTGGTTCAATTTCCACATATGTCTAAGTTTTCCCTTTTTTTAACTTCTGGATTTAGTCCATTGTGATGGAAATAATATTTTTTATTTATTCATTAAAAATATCTTGAGATTTGTTTTGTGGTCTAACTTATGGTCTGTACTGGAGAATGTTGCATGTGTATTTGAGAATGTGTATTCTGTTCTTGTTGAGTGAAGTGCCTTTACATATCTGTTAGGTCTAGTTAGTTTATAGTGTTGTTTAAGTCCTTTTTCCTTATTTGTCTTTGTCTAGATGTTCTGTTCATTATTGAATGTGGTTTATTGATGAATTTCTGTCTTTTTGCTATTTATTTTCTGAATTGCTAATACATTGCCCTCGTTACTATTTTCTTTTGTGTTTAATTTTTTGCAGTGAGGTATTTTAACTCACTTTTCTCTTCCTTTTTTTCTACATTTTTAGGCATATTCTTTGTGATTACCATAGGGATTGCATTTAGCATCCTAAATTAAAACAACCCAATTTGAAGTGATGTGAGCTTAACTTTAATAGCCTACAAAACTCTTTCTATGCTTCAGTCTCTCTATTCATGTTGTTTTGACACATTACATCTGTATTCTTTGTGTGCCTAGTAATATAAATTTAAAATTATTTTTATGTATGGTTTTTAATAGGAAATAAAGACACTCAAATGAAAAGTACAACTATACTGGCTTTAACATTTGCCTATTTTATTACATTTACCAGAAATGGTTTATTTCTTCTTAGGACTTTTAGTTATTGCTGCTGTCTTTTTTTTTGACCTAAAAGCCTCCTTTTAGAATTCCTTGTAGGGCAGGTGAATGGTAACAAACTGCCTTAGCATTTGCTTATCTGGGATTGTCTGAATTACTGCCTCATTTCTGAATGAGAGTTTTGCTGACTATGGAATTCTTAAGGTTTTTTAATATCACATTATGTCATTCCACTCTCTTCTGGCCTCCATGGTCTGGATAATAATCAGCTGTTAATCTTAATTGAGGAATAATAAGTACATAATGACTATCTTCTTACTATTGTCAAGATTCTTTGCCCCTTTTTTCAACAGTTTAATTATGAATGTTTTTTTTTTTTAAGATTTATTTATACATACAAGAGCTGGGGTGTTGGCCAGAGGTGTGTGTGTGGGGGGGTGTGGTGGTGGTGGTGAGAGGATTCACGAGAGACAAAGTGGCAGCAGAACAGGCAGATCCAATGAAATGCATTGCTTAGGGGAGCAGCAGGTGAGACAGGAGAGGCCTGATGTGCCATGTGGATCAGCTCCTTGGTTGGGGATTGAACTCATGCTCTAGTGGCTGCAGATAGCTTCATAGTGCTGAGACTTAATCCCTTGTGCCACCAGGGAGACCCAATTATGAATGAATTTCTATATGGATCTCTTAATTCTATTTGTAATTAATTGAATTACTGTGGTGTGTAGATTCATTTCTTTTATCTAATTTGCAAAGATTTCAGCCATTAAGTCTACATATATTCTTTAGACCACATTTGCTTTCTCTGCATATCTTGGGATTCCCATAATAAATATGTTGGTTTACTCAGTGGTGTCCCATATTTCCTGTAGGCGCTGTTCATCCTCCTCCTCCTCTTCCTCTTCACTCATCCCCTCCCCCTCCCCCCTCCCCTCTCCCTCCCCTCCTCATCCCCTCCCCCTCCCTTTCTTTTTGCAAACCATTATGTTCTCCCCATGACTTTTTTTTTTTTAAAGATCTATCTATTTATGCATACAAGCTGGGGCACAGGCCAGAGGCATGGGGCAGCGAGAGGGTTCACCAGAGACAGAGTGGGGAGCAGAACAGGCAGATCGAGGAAATACACTGCCGAGGGGAGCAGTGGGTGAGGCAGGAGAGGTCTACCGCACCATGTGGGACTCTCCCCGGTCAAACCGGCGTCGCCCCTGCCGTCCAGCTCCACAGCGCAGCGCTCAACCGCTGCGCCACCAGGGAGGCCCTCCCCTGATGACTTTTATATTTGCTTGTTCATTCTTTTTTTTTTTTTTAAAGATTTATTTATTTATACATACAAGCTGGGTACAGGCCAGAGGTGTGGGGCGGCGAGAGGGTTCACCAGAGACAGAGTGGGGAGCAGAACAGGCAGATCAGAAATACACTGCTGAGGGGAGCAGCGGGTGAGGCAGGAGAGGTCTGCCGCACCATGTGGGATTCTCCCCGGCCGGGCGTCGAACTTGCATCGCCGCTGCCAACAGCTCCACAGCGCAGCGCTTAACCGCTGCGCCACCAGGGAGGCCCTGTTCATTCATGTTTTTAAACATTTAAATCCTTATCTTACAGTTTCCTTCAATTGTGCTTTTATCTCAGGTTCTTTAATCTTTTTCCTCTCCCTTTTCTATGTCTGGTGATACTCCATTGTAGTAGATTTTTTTCCTTTACATGATTTGTAATTTTTCATTATATGTTCATTCTTTGGTGACCTTTCTGTATTTGAAAGTGTTTGATTCTGGACCTACAGATTATGAGACTGATGGGCTGCCTACTGCGCTAAGAAAGCAAGTTGAAAGTGTTTGATTCTGAGAATTGTGTTAGTTTATCATTTTTGATTCTGAATAATAATTACTCCATTGTATACATGTACCACTGGATCTTCTTGATCTAGTCATCAATTTTTGGACATTTGATTTATTTCCATGTTTTAGCTATTGTAAATGGTGCTGCAATACTCAGCCACATGGATGGAGCTAAAAGGGATCATGCTCAGAGAAATAAGCCAGAAGGAAAAAGAAAAGCATCGAATGGCATCACTTATAGGAGGAATATAAGAGAGCCAAATGAGAAATCAGCAGGAGAAAATAGCACACAAAACATAAGCAAAAGCAAAAAGTAGCAGGCAACAGCAAATAAGAGACATTCTACAGGGGAGGGGGAGGAAGAGAGACCAAAATAGAAAAGAGCACAAGGGACTGTGGTGATGGTTCACAAGTGATTTGATGGTGGGAAACCTAAGGGGAGTACACATGTTGCCTACCATGCTAAAGCCTAAAAATACTTTAATTAACAATTTTTAAAAAGTCTTATCCTCAGTTGTAAGTTAGTGGTAGAAAGGAATTCATAAATAGATATTATTTAAAAAGCGTGTTTCTGTATCCCAGATGTAGAGTGTACACCTGGGAAAGTTTTGTTATGTGATACTATTTTCCAATATTTTTTTATATTGAAAATTCAGATCTATGGAAAATGAGTAAATGATAGTATAATGAACACCTGAATACTTTTCACCTAAATTTGCAGCTGTTAATTAGTATTTTACCACATTTCCTTCTTTCTCTCTTTAAAAAAGTAAATTGCAAATATCATGACATTTTGTCTCTGTTTCCCCTATGCATCTCCAAGTTTGGGGTTTGGGTGGGAAGTAGTTATGGAGAGTTCCTTGTAGATATGATACCTAAACTAATTATAGAGGAAAATGAGATTTAGTTAAATGAGGGCAATGGGTAGTACAATCAGGTATAATAGTAAGAATAGTATGGTATGTGTGGGACAATCAACAGCTTGGTGTTGCTAAAAAATAAATTTCAGGGAAATCATGGCCAGAAATGGAGTGTACACCAAGGAACCTCTCAAGGCAAGATTATACCAGATGCCATGTTAAGGAATCTGGAATTAAACCTGTGAGTGATGGGGAGCTGCAGGGAACCAGATTGGCTAGATTTGTGTTTTAGATTGATCCCACTCAGCTGTGTGAGGAGAACAGAAATTAGGTGAATAGGCTGGAGGCAAGATGGAGGCTGTGACAGCAGTCTGGTAAGAGCTCATAGGGTCTGGATGGAGCACTGGTAAGAGGATGAAAGAAAGAGTATTGTAGGTTATAACTGGATTAAAAATTGGGAGTACTTGCTAGATGTGGGGAATAGGGGAAGAGAGAAGTTCAGGGTGATGTCAGTATTTCTAGTTTGGGTGACTTGGTGACTGAAATAGAGAATGCAGGAGGGGAGCTAATACAGGGAACCAGGTTATAAGTTTGCCATGGAAAATTTTTATTATAGGTGTCTGTGAGATGTCTGGTTAGAGCTTTGTAGCAGGTCATCCAAGAGAGCAGATGGGAGTTAGAAAAGGCATGGTCAAAAGATACTGATTTGAGCTTCACCAGGACTTTGATGGAGTACAACTGGTGGGTAATTTGAGCAGGATGAGGTGGGTGATTTTGAATAGAATGCATGCTCAGTTTAAGAAGCATGGACAACGGTAGAGACAGAAACAATTGTGGGTTGGTAAGTGGAAAACTAGATGAGAACAAAACCACAGACTATGGCACATGGTTCAAAGAGTTTATGAAAAATCATCAGATGTAGCAAAGTTTTGATAGGTAAGACTTGAAAAATACTCTGTGTACCAGGCAGTTCATAGGTTATTAATGTCTTAGAGCAGTTTGGTAGAGAAAACGAGCACAGTTTTTGGGAATACTGAATTTTGCCAAAAATTTAGCAGAGGGATAATTTCTCGTTGTTGTAATTGCTGAACACTATTATT
The DNA here is from genome assembly GCA_004024925.1 of Scalopus aquaticus. NCBI lineage: Eukaryota > Metazoa > Chordata > Mammalia > Eulipotyphla > Talpidae > Scalopus > Scalopus aquaticus. The sequence continues at coordinate 82,345 of PVIJ01003115.1, forward strand.
TTCCAGGTATAATATGTAATGGTTTAGCAAAATTTTTTTTTTTTACATTACCTGAAACTTATCCATCTTATGATTATTATTGTAAAATTTATATAACTGCCATAAATAGTTAAATTGCTGTTGTATTGTGTCTGAAATAATTTCCACGTACACAATTCTACCTTGGGGAATAGGCTCTTTAAAAATAACAATCATTGAAACCTACAGGGAATACACAGTAATGTAAAAGACATAAATAATAATAACAATAAAAATTTTGATAGAAAAAAATAAAACACAAAAGTTACATATTTTGAAAAAAAGACTTTATTTGAAAAGTAAAAAAAAAAATAACAACATTGAGTCTATGAAACCATTAATAGTCATTCATCATTTGTTCATTAAATTTCTTTGTGTCATCCATTTTCTGTAAATGCACTTGGAAAATTGTAACCTATCAGATCATCAACTTAAGACAGAAATTCTGTTTTAAACAAATTTTCCTGTTCTTCATTTTATCTTTCAATATCAACTTTGTGGATACATTGTTGTGGGATGACAAATGCAACCATTTCTCTTAACCTGTAAATATTTGGAGTATTTTAGTAAACTTTTAAGAGAACTATGATTATGAACATGGTATATCCACAATATTTGAGAGGCGCAAATAAAAATACTGTATTGTTTTATGAGTTTTTACATGGTGGGGTTTTTTTTTAAAAGAAGAAAAGGAGTTTGTGTTAACTTTAAAATGCTGAGTACTTTTCACAAATGATAATGAAAATTATGATGATTTTTAAAAATATAAAACATTCAAACAAAACTTTGATCTTAATGAAGTTCCATACGTGTCATTGAGAGGGGGACATTTGGCTCTTCAACCATACTGTGTCCCACTACTTAATTGTTCACTAGATTAAATGATATTATTGATTTCTGCTTCATTACTGACATATATTTATGAGCAATTTCTTCAGCACTATAGTCTGGTGCCAGAGGTCATAACTTACTTTCTTTGGAAGAATAAAAGCTTTCAGATGGCAAATCACAGAAACCTTCATTGTGGCCTTTTGCTTTTTCTCTCTTGCATAGAATTACTTATGAGGCATGGCTGAAAAAAAGGTCTCAGGAGAAAACGTTTACCCACTAAGGCTTCTTAGAGAGTCATTGACTACTAATAGAATTCCATTGCAGGATAATTTTGTGCTTTACCTAGACTTTGACAGCGTATAGGAAATAGTTCATTGTAATATGCCTTTTTGTGTCGGTTTTATGTAAAATGCCATTTATATGTTTAATTAAATCATCCTGTTGGAAATAATCTAGAATATTTTACTTGTGTTAAATGTATTTTTTATTTTTCTATAAAAGACAGGTCTCTATAATATTAAAGATGGACTGGTAAAGAGGTAGGGATTTTGATGTTTCCCTTACTTAGCCATGTCTTGTAACTGAAGCCCTTGCATCAATGGCCTGCTTTTCTACTTTTCATCAAGATGTTTTGATATCATAGTCCAAAGCTACAGCTTTTACCATACCTGGCACACCACTTTGCACATGAGGATGAGGATATTTCTAGACATGAATCCCACATAAAAATGTAAAACTCTTTTAACCTAAAAATGGCAGCTTGAGTTTTAGGAATTATCAAGTTTTATAAATATGTATGTACACATACATAATATATATTTTGTTAGATGTATTTCTGTAAAATTACCTTTTCTGTACTATGATGAACTCAATAGTTATAAACCTATTACAAACCTGAGAATCCTTCGTATTCTTATATACTGTCACTGTGCCAAAAAAAAAAAAAAGGCAAAGAAGTCAATGTTTTCCCCCTAATGGCCTAGTCATCTAGAAAAAAATTTTAGCTAGGTTATACAGTATTGTTGAAGTAGCGTCTCTGATAGAGTCTCTCAGCCCTTGACTTTTAAGATAGTTTCCATACTATGCAGATATTGTAGTCCTGATATTCTAGGACCTTTCCATTAACCCTTGACTCACATACAACTAAAAGCTGACTATTAGTTAAGTTGCGTGGATTGGGAACGTCTGGACAGGGCTCTCTTTGGCAGAAAAATTGTTCTTCAGCTCGTAGTTGGTTTATTCTGAGTAAAAGCTTGGTCAAGGTTAATGACAAACTGGAATATTGTTGTACAAAATTTTATTTGGAGATTCAACTGAGTGTCAGTACAAATTAATTTATAAATTGGTGACAATTAATTTTTCGTTTCAAGGAGAGTGTTGTACTCTGTTTACATGATAGCTTTGGAAAAGTATCCGAAAGAAAATAAGTTAATGTGAACAAATGTATTTTGATAGCCATACACTTACTGAATAGTTTTTTTAGGTTTTCTCCTCCAGTTTGTTCCAATTCAAAAAGAAATGAATTGTTTTTTAGCATGTTTTGTCATAGAGGTTCCCTGTTAGGTTTTCTAACACTTAGAATTGTGGTTAATTGATAAACCAAAGCAATAATAATTTATTCATTTTGAGTTTCTTTCACTGCCTTTTTGGGTTAAAGATAAGCCTTTCTGAATCTTAAAACCAATATTATTTTCCCAACAGATCTCTAGGTTGTATTCCCAATACTCAGGATTTTTTGGACCTTGGATGTTGTGATCCCAAACCAAAGACATTTATCTCTTTTTTTAAGGAAAAAGGGATTAGGAACTTCCTGCTGCTTTTGCAAACACTAAAAGCATCCTTTAGGGCTTGGAGTTGCCCTGAGGTCACTTTTACAAATACTTCAAATACTCTCAAGGCCTCAAGTCAGCTCCCAACTCCACATTCTTGCTTTTAGGAGTAAGGGTTTAGAATTCCTAATAGACTAATAGCTTTGTTTATAGAATAAATGAATCAATCAAATTAAAAACACAGTTGGGATCATCTAAAGAAAGTGGTCTTGAACTAAAGGCAAGTGAAAAATATCCTGATCAGCCTGATGATCAGATTTATTTTTTTATGATTTTGCATGGACTTGGTGGGAAACTAATTCATTAGACAGGAAACAAATGTAAATGCTTTGGTACTGAGGTCTTTGGATGATAATATTTTGTTTCATCTTATAGCCTGTCATAGTTTCAGCTAAACAGCAGACACACTTATATAATAATTCCTTTTTAAGTAACATGAATTTGTCATGCTGCCAACTGATATTTTATTAAATGTTTTTGTGTTATATAAAAAAACACTTTTATACTTTAATAAATAAAAAATAAATTATTAGATTAAAAGAAAAATTATTGTGATTGTTTTAAAAAATATAAGAGTACCTTATCGATACATTAAAAATCTCTGCTTCTAAAAAGTTAAAGTACTTACTAAACGGACCTTTCCCAAAGTTCCCCTTGTGGGGTTGTCATTTTGACTTACTAAACAGATTTTTAGGGTTTATTGCCAGATTTTGACTTTGGCAACATCAAAAGATGTTTATGTATCGCTTTAAAAAGCCACTGCTCAATTTTGATGCATAAATACCATGGTTTAGGTAAAAAAAAGTTTCATCTCATAGCTATTTTGTGTGTTTATTTTTTAAGTATGAGTAGTTAAGAAATTTGAATAGTCACAGTCTGGACTAAGTCCTGATACATACCTAGATCATGACAATTTAATATTTCAAAGCCCGTGTGATTCATAAACAGGAGAAATTGTCTTTATTTAGAAATTTAACCTTACCTGAAGCTTTTTCTTCACTAAAACAAAGTGGGGGAGTAATTTCTTATCAAGGTGGTGCAGTGAGTTCATGGTTTAACATACTTTCTCTGCTCCAAATACATAGCAGTGATGATAGCTAAAATATAAAAAACATAAAATTTAAAGACATATCCTGGTTCAAAACCGAGAGAAACATCTTTGAAAAACAAAACAGAAGATAAGTATGGAGAATTAAGTGATCTGAAGTTTTAGGTTTGGCCTTACCTCTGGATTGGAAAGAATTTAAAACTAATTTAAGAAAACCTAAACATGAAGAAGAAAATAATAAAATTATTAAATTAACACATTTAAACTTTTGAATTTAAAGAATATAATGACAATTGAAATGACAAGCAACAACTGAAATAAGATATTTACTGTGAATCTGAATGACAAAGGATTGTTAACAAAAATATATTAAGAATTCCTACAGATTAATAGAGTCAAAAATTCTAATGGAAAATAATATGAACAGGAACAGTTCACAGAAGAGAAAACCTAAAACTAAGCTTACTTGCAGTCAGAGAAATGGTATACTAACATATCATAGTATCGATATATAATATACTAATACTTTGAAGTAACATCTGCCTTGCCAAATGTTGAAAAATTACTATCTGTGCTTGCTACCAAATGTCTTAAGTTGATTCCGCATGGCCTTTGAGTTATCTATCAACTTGCCACATGGTTAATTCCATTTGGGAGGTAGAACAACTATAGTAAGATCATGCTTCATTATTTTGGTTTCTTAATGATCTAATTGGATGAACAGTTAGGGGTTGAATCAGCTGCTTCTAAGTTAGCTGTTAAAATACCCAAAGAAAGAAACTCCACCTGAGATTTTTTTTGTGGAGTTGACTGAAACATAGCAAAGCTACATTCTGGATAATCTCTGCTGGTACAGAAAATGAGCCTCTCTTTCTGAAGACTAACGCTGTTATTCAAGATAGAGGTCTTTGTCTGTCTTTGACCAGTGGTCAGTGAACTCTGACCATGCATTTCATTTCACCATCTTGACTGTAGTGTGGGTTGCTAGTGATTGATCCATTAACCCTCTCGAGTTCATATTCTCGTGCCAGAGACTTATTGGTATAAGAAAAAAAAAGATTGTATGTGAACTTACTCATTTTATTTAAAGGTTAGTATTCTGTTGAATAGTTGAAGAGGTTACTTTAAGGCCTGGGAATTCCTTTGTTGCTTCATTTTAACTGACCCAATTGAAGTCTTATACCCAGAATCATCATTTTTTTTCTTAACCATTTCCTCTCACTGCGATCTCTCTCCTTTTCTGTGTAACTCTCCTCTGAGAATTGCCATCTACATATTTAACTTACTTTTTAAACTTGTCACTTGCATCTGCATTCTTTGAGTAAATGTTATTTACACACACACACACACACAGATATGCACAGAATTACTAAAATTATTTCTAATACACGTGTGTGTGTGTCTATGTGTGATTACGTAGTGAGAGACAAAACAAGGAAATCAATTATGGAGCCTTTCCATATGGGACAGCTCAGAGATAGATTGCCTTTCCAATTATGGGGCCAGCTTAGAGATGAATTCATGACTTTTCATGAGAGCAGAAAAGGAAGTCTTTCGGTGGCTATCATTGTATATCAACTTACGCCTAAGCATGGTAGCTTAAAACTCTAAGTACATAGTATATATTTTTAAAGATTTATTTATTTATGCGTACAAGAGATGGGGTAGAGGGGCTGAGAGGATTCATTAGAGACAGAGTGGGGAGCAGAACAGGTGGACTGACTGAAATACACCACCGAGGGGAGCAGTGGGCGAGGCAGGAGAGGTTTGCTGCACCATGTGGGAAGCTTGCTGGCTGGGAATCAAACTCATGCTGCTGATAGCTTCATAGTGCTGAGACTTAACCCCTTGTGCCACCAGGGAGGCCCATCAGTATATAATATTGCCTACTAGTTTGTGAATCACATAGGTGGCTTTGCTTACATGAGCCAGAATTGGCTGAACTCATCTAGGTTTATGCATGTCTTATAGTCAGCTGTCAGATCGACTTGAGGGAGAGGTACTGACTGGTCTAGGATAATCTCAACCCACATGCTTGACTGTTGGTTGGAGTGACAGGAGAGGTTGGCCCACGTGTCTTCCATCATCTAGCAGGCTGTCCTGAGTTCATATTTTTGTGGCAAGATCCCAGAGAGTGACTGAAAGGCTTTTCAGACACTGACATGCTGTTAATTCCATCCCTCTTCTGGCCAAAGCAAATCTCATGGTCAGCCTGTATTAGAGAGATAAGGGGACCAGCAAAGTTACATTGGAAAGAGCATGAAATTAGAAGAGTGAAAAATTTCAGTCTTTTTTTACAGTCTGTATACTGCCGATGGAAAGTATATAAGAAAAAGTATGAAAATGAAAGTTTAGTAATTTATACCCTTGAGGGATAATTTGAAGATTTTTTTTTTAACTTGAAGATTTATGGCTTGTGTTTTAGGATGGTAATCAAATCAAATTGCAAAGAAAATGGGATTATGTAGACAGAAAGTGTTGGGGGTAGGGAGAGGAAAAGAATAAGAAAGATTGTATTTAAGAAGGAAAATGAGTTTTATCCTAACACACCTGAGAAACATCTAGATAGAGATATTTAGCAATATTGTTGGTGGAATTGAACATTTTCAAAGAGCAAAGTTGAAGTCTCTACGTACATAGATTTAGCAGTTACTAACTTTTAGCATATTGGATGCTGGAAGTTGATGGAGTTGCCTTAGAAAAGAATGTGGTATAAAGAGCTGAAGACATAATCTCCCTTGCTTTTAAGAGCAGGTAAAAGAAGAGGAGTCATCAAAGTGTGCCTGGGGAAGTGAAAGAAAATAGTGATATGTGAGTTAGGGAAGAAGGAAGTTCCACAGTGAGCAAAATCCCACTGTTGTAGATAGTACAGAGTTAAATCAGCTGAGGACTAAGGCTAAATCATTTGGTCCATCACTAAATGTTATGATGGGGTTGAACAGTGAGTAGGAGATGTAGTAATATAGGAGTAAAGTGGGAAAAAGACAAAGGGGATAGAAGCTTGAGGCAGAAGCAAGCTCAAGAGACCAATTGTGCAGGACAAGAAAAAAGTACATCTGTAAATGGCAACTAGTGATCAGGAAGAGTTGAAAGAGAGAAGTTACAAATCAACTAGGATTATAGAGTGAAAAGGGATGTACAGAATTAAATTTTTATATGAAGTTTTTCCTTTAATCCTCACAGCTATTAAATAAGATGTATCTTGCCCTTTTGTAGATTAAAGAACTAAGACACAGAGATATTAAGTAACTTATAGTCACACAGCTTATAATTGGTGGATTTGAATTCACTATTTCTGAGTCCCACCATGAGATTTGTTTTTTGAATGTGTCTTTTAACATATCTACTATACGACCTTTTAGAGAGGAAGAAGCAAGTCCTCTGACAGGTGTAAGCAGCTATCAGGTTTCATCTTTCCTTCTGTCTCCCACTGTCAGAAATAAAATTTGGAAGTTTACAATATTTTTGATTGATAATTTTGGTTAAATTAGATAATCTGTATATTTAAATTGATAGTGAATCAAGTGACTCATTGAAGAAAATGAATATGAGTAAATTTGTGGTTTGGAGCTAAAGCACACTTTTCTATGTCTGGGCCTTAGAAGTGCTACAAGTAACAGTTTGCAAAAAGTCTTGTTTAATTTGCATAGTGGCTAATAAATACTATACATATAACAAAAAAATTCTAGGATAACATTGCTATCTATAATCAGTATACTTAAGTAGAATAGCATTAAAACTAATAAGAAATAGTGTTTAACATTTGAGCATGGAGGAACTAATGGAAATGTTTGTGATTTCATGAAGAGTTTTTAAATAGGATATTTTAAAGGCTTTTGAGGTTACTGACTGATTTTTATACATGTATATAACCATGCATAGTGTTGATTTTTTCCCTTCATTTTTCATGATTTTAATTGAGGACAACAAATTAAAATAATTTGAAATAACAGTTTGGTAATTTTGACATATGTATGTACCAATGAAACCATTACTGCAATCAAGGTAATGAGCATACTCATCATTCCCAAGTTTCCTCATGTGTTTTGTAATTCATCCCTCTCCATCTCCTGGCAGCCACTCATTTGTTTTCTGTTATTATCAATTAGTTAGCCTTTTCTAGACTGTTAGGTAAATAGATTCATATAATATGTGCTGTTTGTTTATAATATGCACTCTTTGATTTATTTAGCATATTTTGATATTTATCCATGTTGTATATATATAAATAGTTCTTTTTAGTTGTTCTATAGTATTCCATTGTATAAATATGCCACACTTCGTTTATCCATTCACTTATTAATGGACATAAGAACTGTTTCCTGAAAGTTTAGATTTGATACAAAGCTTTGTACAAATCTTTGTATGAATTATGAATTCATTTCTCCTGCCTCAATACCTAAAAATGAAATGACTGGGTTGTGTAGTAAGTGTATGTTTAACTTTTAAGAAACTACTGGTTTGTTTTCCAAAGTGGTTGTGATCCCATTAAGTGGATTATAATTGTGTTCTACAGTTTTTTAAAATTTAATATGCAAACACTTTGTTGTTGGTCATCTCAGTTCTGCTGAATCATTATCATTTCCTCAAATCCATAATTATAGCAGTAAGAAAATTTAAACTATCTGTAAATTGTTTTACAGCTTAAGCAAATCTATAATTTTATCAACTCCTCATTTCCCCAGATAACCAAGAAATATTTCAGAACCCCAGCAGGGGTTGCTTTGAATTAATCCTGGCGAGGTGCATTTACTAGTATAATCAGGTCTAGAATGCTGTCATCAAAATAAAATGTTCTAGAAGCTATTGCTAACTACTTAGCAGTAATTAGTAGGTCCATGATTGGTTCCTTTATTTTTTTTGTCTGTTTTTATTTTATTTCTGCCATTCATTCCTGATCTGTTCTTTCTCTCTGTTTTTTTCCTTGTCTTATTTCTTCTCATGTAATATTTTCCTTATATTTTCCATTATGTCCTTTCTCTCCTTTCTCATAAATTGTTTTGTCAGAGTTTCCTCTGCCTCACCATACCTCTTCATGGTATAAACATCAGCAAATGTGTATTCGTGTGAAATGAGGCTTCTAGTCTTTTAAATGAGTACCCACTGTGTAATAGAAGGGGTTGAAAACAACACCTCTGTGACCTCTTAGCATTGGTTCATTTCCAGAAATATTTCAAATTACCTGATGCCTCTGATGATCATTTTCTTGAAAGAAACATGGGGTCTCTGTTAAGCCATGTGGAAAATTTGCATTAGTCTATGAATAACACTGAACACAAAGTTGGGGAATCCATCTTTACAGCTGGTTTTGAGTGAGTTATTCCTATCAAAGTCATGGTTCTTTTGGAATGTCTTGGGTCTGATAGCTGTGAGAATTGAGATACGTAGCAGTATCATAATGTCTGGGTCACTATAAAGGATGCATTAGATGTTCACGCACATATGAGCTATATTTTGACTGTTACTGTTATTAAGAAAATCAATTTTATTGTCTTTTCAACGAGGTCATCTTTTTAAAGTATAATTTTTTTTCCTGTGTATTCACTGTAAGCCATCAAAGAAAACCTTAGGCTCTTTGACTCTTTTGACTTCCAAAAACCAGATTTTATCAGTTAAATTTCCTTTGCTTGAATGAATGTGACACTAGACAGCAGTTGAAATATGAGCTGCAAGTTTCTTCTACTCTATTCCTATAAACTATGCATTGTTTTGATTTGGCTTATTATTGGATGTACTATAGGGGATTTCCATATGGCCGTGGTCCAGTATTTCGTGGTTTTATTCTGAACTAAAGGTTGCATATAATTTAGCTGAAATTTCTGAATTTTTCTCATGTAAAAAAATTGTTTTTGAGCAGTAAATATAGCCTATTTCTTTCCTACCCAAATAATTCAAAAGCCTTTAATAGGCCAAATAAGAGTAAGCTATTTATATTGATGAAACTGCTTAGAAAACGTGATTGTATAAATTTGATTTAAATCTCCAGTTGGGCATAGCTAGATATACTTATGTCCTAAAAAATGGTGCATTCTTTGTATTTGAGATAACCTTAAATGTTCTTCCTTTCATTAAGTCTCCATATTAGTAAGGAAACACTTTTTAAAAATTTCAGCTTTATTGAGGCATAATTACTATAAGACTGTAAGATTTTTTAGTTGTAATATCATGGTGATTTGATATACATTGTGAAAGGATTCTTCTCATCTAGTTATAACACATTCATCACCTTACAATGTTATCTTCTTTTGATGAGCATATTTAAGTTCTACTTTATTAGTAAGTTCAATTAGACAATTCAGTGTTACCAAGTGCAGCCACCATGTTTTACATTAGATGGTTAGACCTTATTTATGTTATAGCTGAAAGTCTATTCATTTTCACCAACTTCTCCCTATTTTCCCCTCCCCCAACTCCTGGCAACCATAGAAACAATAGAAACGTGGGAAGTGTTTTCATGAAATAATTGTTCTCAAATAGAAGAATCCAATAGCAAGCAAACCATAAAAAAACACATTTGCATTTGTACTTACCTCTAATCTTGCATATTGTTTTCAAGTCTGATCATGTTTATCTTTTTTTGTTTGTTTTTAAATGTTTTTTATTTATATCTTTTACATTATTGTGTATTCCCCATGGGTTAACCACCACCAATTCACCCGTGAACCCTTACCATAGTCCCTTGCACTCTTTTCTCCCCCATTTTGAACCCTTATCTTCCCCCTCCCTCGCTGAATGTCTCTCATTTATGGTTGTCTGCTAGTTTTTGTTTTTGTTTTGTTGTTGTTATTTTCTCCTCCTGATCTCTTATTTGGTTCCCCTATATTCCTCCTGTAAGTGAAACCATTCGATATTTTTCTTTTTCCTTCTGGCTTTTATCGCTGAGCATGATCCCTTCTAATTCCCTCCATGTTGCTGTGAATTGCATATGTTTATCTTTTTTGATTGTTGAATAGTATTCCATTGTGTATATGTACCACATCTTCTTGATCCAGTCATCTATTTTTGGACATCTGGGTTGTTTCCACCTTACACCAGTGAGAATGACACACATTGAAAAAAAACAAACAAACAGGCAAGGGGCCTTCCTGGTGGCACAGTGGGTTAGACACAGCACTATGAGGCTGTCCAGAGCCATTGTAACACAAGTTCGATACCTGGCCAGGGAGATTCCCACATGGTGCAGCAGACCATGCTTTCATAGGTCAAATAAGAGTAAGCTATTTATTTATATTGATGAAACTGCTTAGAAAACGTGACTGTGTAAATTTGATTTAAATCTCCAGTTGGGCTTAGCTAGATACACTTATGTCCTAAAAAATGGCTTGTTTTCATGGCTGGGGAGAGGGCTTAGGGGGAGCTCTGGTAGCATCCTCTGGGGTGTGTTTTTAATGAAGGACCTTAGCAGTATGATGTTTTTGAATTCCGATTGTTTTTTAAAGAATAGCAAATGAATTTACATGCAGTAGATAAAGTCCATAAGAAAGCAGTAACATGGAATGTTAAGTAAATAATTGTAAAATTATATTGACATTAGTCAAAAATAGCTGGAAAGCATTATTGATGAAAGAGTCTCACTGATGACTTTGAGAGTGGTGTAATGTTCAATTGAGTAGAAGGTTAGGGAAATATGTTTTTACTGCTGCTTCTAGGAAGGTTTAAAAGAGAAGAAATTGGAGAAAAAGAAACCCCCTGTTCTTTGTGCATGAATACCTATTTTCTTCTGGGAGAGTAGACTCATGAGGCCAGATTAGTGTTACTACTGTAAAGTGCTATAGTTCATTCCTTGTGTGGACTCCTTGTATCTCTAGGGCTGCAGCTTGCATGTAATTAAAATTGTTTCAAATTTTAAATTAAATTAAACATTTTTAATTAAGAATTAAAAAAGCAACATTTCGACTCCTTGCTCCACTATTTATTTACTCTGTGATCCAGAGCAAATAACTTAATTTCTCAGAACATATTTCCCCTACCTATTAGTAAAAGCAATGTTATTTACCTGTTAATATTTTCATGAATGTTGAATGTATTAATGTATTTAAGATATGTGGTAAGGTCATTCTTCTTCCCTTTAGGACTGTATGGTCAAAGCTAATAAAGTGAGTTATAGGTTTATTAAGAGACTTCATTTTATTGTAGACAGGTAGCTTAGAACTAAAGGTGCTTTTTATGAATTCACTTTAACAAGGTCATATGATGTGTGTGTAGTATATAAACACAATTTTTTTCTGTTATCAATTAAATAGACTTGGTTTTTGATAGCTAGTAAAAGATGAAAGAAAAGCTTAGATATTTCGTAGTGATTGATAGCCAGTTTTTGAGTTGAATGTCATATGTAGGCCATTTAATTGCTGTAATAAATTATAATTATATATAAATTATATGGAGTTTTATTTTACAATAGGCATTTCCTAAAGATCCACTGATTGTCAGGTTATTTGGAAAAGAAAGGAAAACCAGGATTTTAATCATCTGAACAAGCAATGTCTAAAACAGTGGAGAATACTGTAAAGTTTATCAAATAAATAATTTAATATGCTGTAGCTCTTGAATTGTTTTAAATGTCCTTGAGATAATCATTTGGAAAGGCTGAAGTAATCCTAGTAGAAATATTTCTGCTGTAATTTTGAAGGGTTTTGTGATTTACTCATTGTAAGTTTCTACACGGATGAAGTTGCTAAGTGACATGAATTTTGTTACAAAACCTCACTGGTCTTAATGCTTTCTTGATCCTTCTGTTTCTCTGACTGGTGCAGAGTGTAAAATTGCATGGAATGTTCTTCCTGCACAGTTGAGCTATTAAGCAGAACTAATTCTTTATGGAATGACAACAAGGCATAAGAAAGGCATCTCTTGGATTAGGCAATATAAGGCAATCACTTGGCAAAAGGCTGAAGGGGAAGTGGTCCTGGTAAAGACAAAGCAGCCGTGCGTTTTCTCTTCCCCTTGAATTCGTAGGAACCACACAAGTTGAACAGCTTTGAAGCTGGTTAATGTGGCTTACTATGCATGTTTTTTCTGTGTCGCTTCCTGTTGTTTTTGCCAGCAGAGGGGACAAGAATAATCACTTGATAAACGCATTAGCATGTCTCATATACTTCTGTCACCACACACTGTTGCTGGGAAGACAGATAATTTGAGAAGAGGAAAATCCCAGTTGGGAATGTCTTTCAAAGTGAGATCAGATTTTACTCCCAAACTAACTGGATTCTGTCTTTAGTGTACCATATGGAGACTGATTATTTAAAAAAAATTTTTTTAACTGAAGATTAAATAACAGTTGGGAAAGGCAAAGTGCATAGCATTTTAGTTTCATGTGTCAGCTCTAGAATGGAAGACAAAGAATGTTGAAAGTAATTTTATGATTGTTTAACGATTCCAGAAAACCTTATAGTGTTTGATTTTTTTTTCTGTTGACAGCCTGCTCCTATTTATTTTCCGTGTTCCTTATCTTTTTTCTTTAAATTCCTACCAAGACAGACTCTGTTTTATAGTGTCACATTTCCACCTCTACTTCTGATGTTCTTTATGATTTAGTCCTGAGAACCCACACTAGCTGCCCATCATTCTAGTTACTGCTAATCTCTGTAGGATTGAAAATCATCAATCCTACAGAGCATAAACCAAGACATAGCTACAAAACTGCTTCTACTGCAGATGAGGGTGTTAGAGTGGTTGTGATTTCAACATTGCAAGTATTCATTCTGTGTAAGTTTTTTCACTTCTGCTTTAAGAGGTAGAAGTATGAAGGTGGCACAGTGCATGTGCAAAACGGTGTAACTTTATTTGAGCATTCGTTGATATAGTTAATCCTTTTAAGAAGTTCTCAGATGCTCAGCAGTCTTGGTCAAACATGAATTCCAAAGCCCAGTAGCCTCTAGAAAATCTATTTCTGATGAGAAGTTCCTTGGAACAGACAAGTTGGTTCCAAGACCAAATTCTAAATAATTTCAAGTCTGGTCTGATGCAGTTTATATAAGGTTGAATATTATAAGACATCACAAAATGTGATGATTTGCATCTGCACACTATGCTGTATCAGCATCCAGCAAAAAGTGTGTGCCAGAATTACAACCCTGTAGTGCACTGCTGGAATCCAGAGACAGAAAGCTGTGCTGGACCTTACTAAGGAGAGCTAGTTTTTTAGGTGTGTGTGTGTGTGTGTGTGTGTGTGTGTGTGTTGTATATTGTGTATGTCCATAAATGTGTCTGTAATGCTTTTCTGACTCCTCACTCTTACAGTTTTTGAACTATGACTGTTCCCACTATCTCAAAATAATGTTCTTTGGGAACATTAATCCATTTCTGGTTATTAGAATAAATATTATAGGGCCTCCCTCGTGGCGCAGTGGGTTAAGTCTCAGCCTCTGAAGCTGACCACAGAGGATGCAGCACGAGTTTGATCCCTGGCCACGGAGATTCACACATGGCGCTGCAGACCTCTCCTGCCTCGCCTGCCGCTCCCCTCAGCAGTGTACTTCAGTTGAGCCTCCTTTTCTGCTCCCTGCTCTGTCTCTGGTAAATCCTCTCACCACCTCACATCTCTGGCCTACATGCCAGCTCTTGTATGCATAAATAAATAAATTTTTAAAAAATTAAAAAAAAATAGATATTATAGTATAAACTTTTCATGTATAGTATTTTTTTAAAGATTTATTTATTTATGCATGTAAGAGCTGGGCTGCAGGCCAGAGGTGGGGGACCTGGTGAAAAGATTCACCAGACACAGAGTGGGGAGCAGAACAGGCGCATCTACTGAAATCCACTGCTGAGGGAAGCAGTGGGCAAGACAGGAGAGGTCTGCTGTGCCATGTGGGTAGCTACCTGGCCGGGGATAGAACTTATGCTGCAGTGGCTGGCGATAGCCTGATAGTGCTGAGACTTAACCCCTTGCGCCACCAGGGAGGCCCGTATAGTATTCTTGAAGATAATGTATATTTAGTTTTAGCACTATCATTATACATACATAATATCCCTCAGATTATTATTATGTATACATGCTATATACATTTCAAATGAAGGAAGTGGTGACTGAACGTATATGAACATTAGGATGTAGTTTATTCATGTGTTTATCAGTTTTCTTTCTTTCTTTTTTTTTTTTTTTTAGATTTTTTTTTTTTTTTTACATACAAGCTGGGGTACAGGCCAGAGGCATGGGGTGGCGAGAAGGTTCACCAGAGACAGAGTGGGGAGCAGAACAGGCAGATCAGAAATACACTGCTGAGGGGAGCAGCGGGCGAGGCAGGAGAGGTCTGCAGCACCATGTGGGAGTCTCCCCTGCCGGGTGTCGAACTCGCATCGCTGCTGCCGACAGCTCCAGAGTGCAGCGCTTAACCGCTGCGCCACCGGGGAGGCCCGTGTTTATCAGTTTTCTATCGAGTGCCTTTTACACCTGCGATGCTGTGCCAGGAATACAAAGAAGAAAAGACACAGGCCCTGTCCTATGAATAGAAGACTAAAGCAGAGCGGCTCTAAGTTCAGTGAAGCAAACAGAATACTCTGCACTCCTGGGCGCTTGTGGGCCTGTAATTCTACTTGGTATAATCAAGTAGGACCTCACCAAATTGAAGATGGACTACAAGAGTTGACTTTTAAAATTTGTGTGTACTGTCATCTTGCTTAATTTATAATTCTTTGTTATTAAGAATGGTAAGAAAAATTAAAAGCCTTTCCACTCTGTAAGGAATATTGTCTTTTGAAACTTATTTTTAAATTTACATAGAGTAAAACTCACTTTTTTGAGTACAAAAATGGATAAGCTTGATGTATGCATAGTAATGATTTAATCAACACTACAGTCGGGAATTAGAGTTATTTCACCATCCCAAAGGACATTCTCTCTTTCTGCCCTGTGTTGTCTATACCTTCTCCTAACTCCTATATAACTACATTTTTTAGAATGTCATATAAATGGAGTTACACAGTATGTAGTCATTGAATCTTGTTTGTTTCTCGTGGCATAATGCATTTGTGATTTATCTGTTCTTGAGTGTATCAATAGTTTGGTCCACTTACTGTTTGGTAGTTATTCCATTGTGTAAATTTACTGCAGTTGTACACTCACTGCTTGGAGGGCATTTCAGTTGCTTACAATTTTGAGTGATTATGAGTAAAACTGTGCTATAAACTTTTTACTTGGTACAAGTTTTAGTGTATACAGAAGTTTGCATTTCTAGTGAGTAAATATTTAATGATAAGAATTCTGGGTTGTATTTAAATATGTGGCAAACCATATAAGGAACTATCAAATTATTTTCACAGTGATTTTTTTTGTGTGTAGAAGAACTGGGGTGTAGGCCAGAGGTGCAGGGGTTGGGGGGGTGAGAGGATTCACCAGAGACAGAGTGAGGAGCAGAATGGGTGGATTTACTAAAATGTACTGCTAGGGGAGCAGCGGATGAGACAAGAGCGGTCTGCTACACCATGTGTGGGTTAGCTCCCTGACAGGGGATCAAACTCGGGCCACAACCAAGATAGCTGTGGACTTAACCCCTAGGCCACCAAGGAGACCTCCTGGTGACTTTTTTTTTAACATTCCTACCAGTAGTGTACAATAGTTCATGTACTCTGCACTTGTATTGTCAGTGTTTTTTATTTGAGTCATTTTGAAAGGCATGTAATTGTACCTTGTGGTTTTAATTTGTATGACTCTGAGTAACAAGGTTGATCATCTTTCCATATGGCTAGCTGCCATCCATGTATCTTATTTGGTAAAGTATCTGTACATTTTTTGGTCCATTTTTTAAAGTTGGTTGTTTCCTAACTATTGAGTTTTGAGAGTTCTTTGTATATCTGGATACAAATCTTTTGTCAGATTTATGATTTGCAAATTTTCTCTTCCAATTAATGGTTTGAGTTTGCATTCTAAGTATCTCTTTTAAAGTGACTTTTTTTCTTAAATCAAGTCCAGTTTATCTTTTTTTTTTTTATACACTATATTTTTGGTATCATATGTAAGAACTCTTTGCCAAACCCAGAGTCACAAAGATTTTTTATCTTCCCTTCTAAGAGTTTCATAATTTTATGCTTCACATTTGGGTCTGTGACCCATTTTGAGTTGATTTTGCTCAGGGCAATAATTGCTGAGAAGAGCACTACCATTTTGTGTATGAGGACACTGAGAGCTAAAGAGAGCTTGCTTTTGGCAGGTCACACAGCTCATTTATGACAAAGGTTGGGAAGCATACAGGTCCCTAACCTCAATCCAGCCCTGTATCTCATTTTTCTCTGCTTGCTGTACTGTAGCTAAATTTGTGCCTCATGTCAGGGAGCCCTGCTTAGCAGCATAGGCAGTCATACCTGTGATTTTATTCCCTCCTCAGAAGAGCCGTCCTCAGAGAAGGTGAATGGCACTACCTCAGGAGAAATGATTACCTATACATGTTAAAAATGAGTGAGTGAGCCAAGATCAGAGCTTAGATCTAGTGACTGCCAGGATCTCTCTCTATACTGTAACTACTGTTTCAGTGATGTAGCTACTGAAATAGCGATATAATCCATTGGGATGATGGTACCATGAAAAGGGCACTGGAGATCATGAAGGTCGTTTCCAATTTGGAAAACTTTTATTATAGTCTTTCAAATGAAGAAGCAGCAAATTTTACATTTTTGTTTGCGCCGTCAGTTTTGTTTCTATGTGAATGAAATCATAAGGTGTTTGTCTTACTTATGGTTAACAAGTGGTTGTTTTATAATTATAGTGGCTACCTACTTCTTCAGCCAACAAACAAAACTGCTTGCTCTAGTCTTGCTTCTTTCCAACAGCTATTATCATTTTCTGAGCTTTATGTGAAAACTCTTTTTGAGTTTTTATTGAGCTCTTCTTAAAATTTCCAAAGAAATAAAATGTTTCTGCTTAAATTTTTGCTTTCTTTGTAGTTACATGGACTCAGATCACTTCATTCTTTTCATATCAATATGAGCCAACACCAGTCTGTTAAACCTAGCCTTGTCAAATGTTAGCTCTTAGATGCCTAAAAAAAAAAAAAAAAAAAAAAAAAAAAGAATTTGGTTAGCCTGTTCATATTTTGATAAGAATAAAAGAAGTTGAAAGACTGGGACTCACTGGATGAACTTTCATGAAAAGTTTGTCCATATCCCAAATTTGTTTTTTGTGTAAATGACCTAGTGATTTTAAGAGTTGTTTAAGTTCTGTAAATTGCAGGCATAATAGCTTCCTTGGGCATTTTAATTCTGCATTAACCTTTTTAGATATTGTGCTTAACGTAGCAAGACTAAAGAATGTTTGTTATCCTACACCTGTGGTAAATCTGCTCCCATCTCCCATCTCCCAAGCCCTGTCAGTTCTGTCCATGTATTTCCAACCCCAGTTATTCCTCCAGTGCAGGGTACAGTTGTTTCACAAAATGTCTGTCAGGGGCTTCCCTGGTGGCACAGTGGGTTAAGTCTCAGCACTGTGAAGCTATCGACAGCCACTGCAGCACAAGTTCAATCCCCACCCAGGGAGCTTCCCACATGGCGCAGCAGACCTCTCCTGTCTCCCCACTGCTCCCCTCAGCAGTGTGTTTTTGTCAATCTGCCTGTTCTGCTCCCCACTCTGTCTCTGATGAATCCTCTCACCCCTCCCCCACATTTCTGGCCTGCAGCCCAGCTCTTGTATGCATAAATAAATATCTTTAAAAACAAACAAAAAAAGCAAAATGTCTGCCAGATACAAAGGAATAGGGAAGTGTGAGAAGAGGGTGTAAGTTACGAAGCATGGGGGAAGATCAGAAAGAAATTGAGGACATGTGAAATCTATGTTAGTTCTTGGACAACACAAAGTCAATGATTGTAATTTTTTTCTCTTAAAGAAAATGCAGATCTATCAGGTATCTATACAGAGCACACTAGGCGTAACAGTATGACATCTAGAATGGTATAAACTATCCAAGGATCTGTAGAAGAGGTAGGGTTTTAATTAGTTCCAAGTTAGTTCAAGTCCTATATTCAAGGCCATAGGGGAGTCAGTAACTGCTTCTTTCTTTGTTAATTGAGTTTTATCGTCAGGTGAGGGTTATGGTTTCTTTCTCCAGGTGTTTTCCAGTCAGACTTAATGGATGAATTATGTTTTCTGTGTGCCATTGCAGCTTGTACTACAGTAATCTCAAATGGTGGGCATACCTTTTATGTTTGTTTGTCCTACTAGAGATATGTTGTTAAAACTTCCAGAAGTTTTACACAGTAGCTTAAATGCAGCTCTGTCTCTGCTCTATCCACCTCAACTTTCTCCTCCTTCCTCTTTCATATAATCATGTTTTCTGAGTTCTGATGGCTTCTCTAAATTGAGAGCCAGGTAACCATGAATTCTGACGTAAGTCCCCACCTAAACAGATGAGTTGTTTTGAAATAAACTCATAAAATGAAATTCTTCCCAGGAGACTGCTGAATCTGACATATAAATACACCTGTGGCTTGAGAGACTCTCTAATTTCCATTCTTCCCTGTCTCATCAGAAGTAAAGAATTGAGTGGATGGAGTCGTTCCAAAACAACAACAGTGACAGAAAAGAAATGGATTGAATGTTAGCTTGACTTTAAATTGTCTATATTAGTTTTTAAGGTAAGAAGTATGTGCATATGTTTTAGGCACTAGTGATGAGGGACTGCTGCAAGGAACGGAAAAAAATGGCATAGGAGACCAGATAAGATAATCAGGGGTAGGATTAAGCGTGTCAGAAGAACCACCTCACACCTTTGAGGTTGGCACACATTAAAAACACAGGCAACAACAAATGCTGGAAAGGATGCGGAGAAAAAGGAACTCTTTTACACTGCTGGTGGGAATGCGAACTAGTCCAACCTCTATGGAAAGCTGTATGGCCATTCCTCAAACTGCTAAAAATGAAACTTCCATATGACCCAGCAATACCACTTTTGGGAATCTACCCAAAAGACACAAAAACACTAATCCAAAAAGATACATGCACCCATATGTTCATTACGGCATTACGGCACTGTTCACAATAGCAAAGGTATGGAAGCAACCCAGATGTCCAAAAATAGATGATTGGATCAAGAAGATGTGGTACATATATAATGGAATACTATTCAGCATTCAAAGAAGATAAACATATGCAATTTGTAGCGACATGGATGGAATTAGAGGGGATCATACTCAGTGAAATAAGCCAGAAAGAAAGAGAAAAATATCGAATGGTTTCACTTATAACAGGACTATAAGGAAACCATATAGGAGAGAGACACTCAACGAGTGTGTGTGTGTGGGGGGAGAGGCGGGGGCGGGGGCGGAGGGGAGGGTAAGGGCACAAAATGGAGCAGAAAAGAACACAAGGGATCATGGAGATGGATCACGGGTGAATTGGTGGTGGGTTACCCAAGGGGAATACAAAATATAAAAGATATAAATAACAATAAAAATATATACATTTAAAAAAAAATGAAAATAGAGCTGAAAAAAAATGTCAGAAGAGGGTTAACCTTGGTAGAAGTTGGACCAGGAGTAAAAGAAAAAGCTAAGAGAAGGAGAGATTTTGGGTGGTAAGGGAAAAAAATGATGGCAATTTTGTTCAATAAAATTGTAGAAATAGCTAAGAATTCATTCAGTGCTTTTAATGTTACAGCTCTTGACACACATTACCTTTCCATGCACTAAGCACTTTACATGCATTACTTTATGTGATCTATAATACAGCTTTTAAGAAGCTATTTTACAGAGCAATATGTGTTTGGAAAAACTAAGTAATCTTCCCAGATTATATAATATAGAGTGACAACCAATGTTACTAATCTTCTCAGGGATGTAAGAGGCAGGGTTTTCTTTTGTGAGTAGGAGGGAAGTAGTGATATGAGTTGAGTTTACTAAAGAAACATTTATTGAGTGCCTTTTGTATACAGGACACTATTTTGGCCACTTGTCAACTCCAGTTAGACTAGTTCTCTGAACTGAAGGCATTTACAATCTAGGATAATAGTGTATAGGGATCTGAATAAATTGTAAGGTTAGAGAATCCCTGAACTGCAGCTAATGGTCCAGGTGACAGGAGGGGATATGAAGAGCTTTATCTCACTTTTCCCAGACAAAAAAAATTAAGTTTGGGGAGAGTTTGAGGAATGCCAAGTCTGGAGTTTACAAGACAGGGTTTCATAAAATACCAAAGAAGAGAATAATCTGAGTATTAAAAGTATTGGATGTCATGGAATTTCAGACTATGTATCCATAATTTTTAGTTGAATTTAAAATCAGCATGCATTAAGTTTTTTTTTTCATTGCAACCTTTTAGAAGCATGAATGGTATATTAAACATTATAGTCACACATTCTCAATGTGGAAGCATACATATGTTGTTTTCTAATCAAATAAAAGTTTGAAAAACATTTCCCTCTTAGCACCTTCAATACTCTTTTTTTCTCACTGTAAATCATAGAAGCAAATGATTAAGTAGACAGGTGAAGAGGAGGAAGTCACAAATAAAATAGGCACTTATATTTATGATGTTTGCAAGGTTGTTTTTGAGGATGGCACATGTTTCTTGAGACCTTGTTTCTTGCTTGTTTTATAGAGCTCTGGCTTCTTAACAGCACAGCTTTAATGACTTCTTTTGGGGCTTTGGGTTTATGTTAGCACTGACTGTGGAGGGAAGAAAGAGGTCAGGTTTCACAAGGAGGCTGTAGACTTGTAAAATCATACCTAGTTGGCAGACACAAAGTCCACATCCAGAAGAGAATTGAGATTTGCATAAAGACCAGGTGTTTCACCATTTGAATAAGTACAAAGTGTTTCAATAATGCTGAAAATAGTTTGTGAACCAAAGTTTTAGGGTGCTTTAATAGTCATTGTAAAGGACACACTGATTTATTCAACCTTAAAGCTCCACTTCAGAATCAAAATAGAAAAACAAGCACTTTCTGGGTAATGATGTGGCTATTTCATATTTGCATGCTTTTCTAGAGCTTTCAAGTTTTGATAAAACTTTTAATTTTCTATTGAAAAGCATCGTCTTATTCAGACATTATTGTAGTTTTCATATGGAGGCCGCTGTTCAAGGAGACAGTCAAGCATCTGTAGATCATAGGTGAAATGTTTCCAAAGAATGAATTCAGAGTACCAAAAAGTACAAAAATTAAGGATGAGTTTCATCAGTTAGCAGAACAACAGAAATTAATGCAGAAAAATTCTCCCTTTGATCCAGTCCTATAAAGGCATATTAAATGTAAAGTAGCATTTCTTAAATAAAATATATTTTAATTTACGTGTTTTTGTGGAAGAAATGTAAGTACAGAAAATCTTACCATTCATAAACATACCACTAGAGAATTTGAACTTAGTTGTCTTTCTTTGTAATATATCCTCTACTATTTCATCATTGAAATAGGAGGTTTAATCTCTTCAAATAATTTGTCTCTGTATGTTAAAAATGGAAGAACCACTTCTGTTGCTCTACATTTTATGCAGTTTTATGTAAAAGTGAAATATGTTGGCTTAGAAAAAGAGAAAGAAGATGAAATCTTAGAATACCTCTATCTTTGTTCGGACTTTATAGTTTATCTTTGCAGAATGGTCACTATCATCCTATGTTTGCCTTTCTTTAAATCATCACGTAAAGTAAAACCAAAGTGTATACCTGTGTATTCAGGGCAAGACATCCTGTTACTGTTACTACCTGCAGCACCACTGTGAAGAATTTATTATGTGCTAGGCAGTGCCTGAGTATGTACTGATGTTATCATGTGCACGCACATGTGTGTATGCATGCATGCATGTGTGGGTATATATAATTGAATGATATTCTTACAATGTCCTCAGTAAGTATTAATAGGATCCCTGCTTTACTGGGAGATACAGAGGCTTGAGATTAAATTAACTTTTTGAGAGCAGTACAGCTTGTGAATGCAAAACTGATTCCCACCCGTATCTATAGATACTGATACCTCTACTCTTAACTACAAGGCTACACTATTTTACTGCCTTCCTGTATCCACCTGCATCATATCCTGAATTGTATTTTATTCCTAATATTTTAAGAAATCATGCTGTATTCTCTTTATTTAAGCATCAAGACTTTCCACCCAACTATGTGACCTATTATACATTTGACCACTGCACTGGCTGCCAGTCTGCTGTCTCTCTTTTCAGTAATGATGAAGCAGATACCTTTTCCTCTGGGAGGAGAAATCCATGGTTTGTTGCATTTGCCAATGACAAAAATGTTGGAGGGACGGGTTGCAAAGCTGTTGGTGTTGGCATCTCTCACATGGACTACGTCAAAAGAATCAAGGTGTCTCTTTCTGTTGGTGATAACACTAATTCTTCCCAGATTAGCACCTCTGGTTACCAAGCACAGGTTACCAGTGTCAAACCTGATGAAATCTGTAATCCTTTCCATTTCCAAATCAATTTGAATGGTGTCATTCACCTTGATGAGATGATGAGGATAGTGGATGGTATGCACGTTATGGGTGATCAAATGAGAAATTCCATCATTGCTCACAAATATTTTTCTCACCTCACACAACTAGTACTTGGCCTTCTTGGGTGTGATGTTGTGAATAGCAAAGCGACCCTTGGTATCATTCATCAGTAAGAAATTCTCTTCAGTCTTGTCAATACTGATGACATCCATAAAACCATCAGCAGGTTATACTGGTACAGACCTTGCAGTCAATCTTAATGAATCACTGCATACAGATCTTCACTTCATCTCCTTAGAGGAACCTAAGGTTGTTCCTTGGGAAAATGATCAGAGGAAGATATTTTAAGCTAATGGGGACCGATGATGGACAAGGGAACAATAACCCTGCAGTTTACCCAGAATATAGTGCTGTGGAGCTGCAACTTGCTTCAGATACTTCTTGAGACCATGAGAGATGGCACTAAACACAGAAAGGGTTATTCCTGATTTTCTTTAAACCATCTGGGGCTGATATTTTACCATAGTCTTAATATTCCTTACCTCAGTTTTCTTATGTGTTAATGTCTATCATTAAGAAATTAGAGTAGGGCCTCCCCGGTGGCGCAGCAGTTAGGCGCTGTGCTGTGGAGCTGTCAGCAGCAGCGATGCGAGTTCGACGCCCTGGCCGGGGGGGTGGGGTTTCCCACATGGCGAGGCAGACCTCTCCTGCCTCTCCCGCTGCTCCCCTCAGCAGTATGTTTCCTTCGATCTGCCTGTTATGCTCCCCACACTGTCTCTGATGAACCTTCTCGCTCCACACCTCTGGTCTGTACCCTAGCTTGTATGCATAAATAAATAAATCTTTTTTTTTTTTTAAAAAGAGATTAGTGTAGGGCCTCTCTGGTGGCCTACAGGTTAAATCTCAGTAAGATCACCACTATGGTGTGAGTTTGAACCCCAGCCAGGTTGCTACTCACATATGGTGCAGCAGACCTCGCCTGTCTCACCCACTGCTCCCCTTAGCAGGGTATTTCAGTAAATTCACCTGTTCTGTTCCCCACTGTCTCTGGTGAATCCTCTCACCGCTCCCCCCACCTCTGGCCTACCCCCAGTTCTTTGGTGCAAAACAAATAAGTCTTTTATAAAAATAAGAGTAAGTTAAAATTGGAAAAGTGGTAAGCACTTTTCCTCTTGATTTCATTCCAACAGAGCATCAAAAGTAAGAACTTCTTTTTCCTGCTAGTTTTACTGTTAACACATTGTTATATTTGTAGGCCTCCATTTAAATATCAACAGTGTCTTTCTTTAAATATTAACAGCAACTTAACATCTGAGCCTTTAGTTTAGAAATCAAGATGACTAGATGCTTGAAATTTATATTAATAATGTAGTTCTTAGTCTTCCTTAGCATGTCTGGTGTTCTCAAGTTAGACTCACTAAGAAAAAAGGGAAGAAAAATCTAATAAATAGACTCAAAAACAGAAGAGAAGCCAGACATTTCAGAAATAGAGAGGATCATAAGAATCTACCATGAACATCTTTATGCCATTAAACTGGATAACCTAGAAGAAATGAACAAACTTTGTAAAGCATACAGCTTTTCAAGACGAAATCAGAAAGAAATAGGAAACCTGAACAGACCAATTATAAGCAAAGAGATGGAAAGACTAATCAAAAGTTTCCCAAGAAACAAAAGCCCACAACCAGATGGTTTCACTTGTAAGTGCTACCAAATGTTCAAAGATGAACTATATAATATATAATATACAGAAATTTGTTACACTCCTATATGCAACTGCAAACTATTAGAATTTTTTTTAAAATCCCATTTAGTATCACACCAAAAAGAATTAAATATCTAGGAATAAACTTAACAAAGGAGGTGAAACACTTGTACTACAAATCTGTAAGACACTGATAAAAGAGAAGACAACACAGGAAATGGAAAGATTGTCCCTGCTCATGTATCGGAAGAGTTAGCATTGTGAAAATGGCATTCTTACACAAAGCAATATAGAGATTCATTGTAATCCCTCTTAAAGTTTCAGTGTCATTCTTAAAAAACAAACAAAACAAATTTCTATGGAACCACAAAAGACTCAGAATAGCCAAAGTAATCCTGACAAAAAAGAATGGTGGTATCACACTCCCAGACGTCAAACTATACTATGAAGCTATAGTAATCAAAACAGTTTGGTACTGGAGTAAAAATATACACACAAATCAATGGAATATAATTGAAAGCCGGCAGTAAACCCACACTTAAACAGATAATTTATGACAAAGGACTCAAGAGTACAATGGAGAAAGGAAAGTCTTTAATAAGTGGTTTAGGAAACTGGATAGACACATGCAAAAGGATAAAACTAGACCACTACCTAACACCATACACAAATATGAATTCAGGATACATTAAAGACTTAAATATAATACCTGAAGCCATAAAATACATAGAAGAAAACATGGTAGGGATGTAGAGAAAAACACTCTGAGAAAATGACTGGGTTGTTTTTGGGACTTGACCTCAAAGACAAAAACCAAATGGAAATGTATCAAACTGAAACACTTCTGCACAGTGGAAGAAACTATCATTAAAACAAGAAGACACCCTACTTAATGGAAGAAAATAGTTGCATATCATACATTTGACAAGGGACTCTACCAAGATCTACAAAGAAGTCCTATAACTCAATAACAAGAAAACAAATAATCCAATAAAAAATGGGCAGAAAAACTAAATAGACACTTCTTCAAAGAAGGAATACAGATGGTCATGGGCACATGAAAAAAAAAATGTTCATCATCAGTTATCAGGGAAATGCAAATCAAAACCATAGTGGAATACCATTTCATACCCATGAGAATGGTTCAGATAAAGGAAAAACAAACAGCAAATGTTGGTGGGGATATAGAGAAAAGGCAACCATAGAGAAAGGCAATCATATACTGTTGTTGGAAATGTAGACTGATCTAGCCATTATGGAAAACAAGTATGGAAGTTTCTCAAAATATTAAAAATATATCTACCATTAGCTCTAGAATCCACTTCTAGATATCTACATGAAGGATGCAAACACACTAATTCAAAGGGATATATTCATTCCTATGTTCATTGCAGCACTATGTGCAGTAGCCATATTTGGGAAACAACCTAAGTGCCTAAGGACAGATGAGTGGATTATTAAGATACAGTATAAAATTCACAATGAAATACTACTCAGATGAAATTTTACCATTTGCAACGATGTGAATGGAACTGGTGGGAATTGTGCTAGGTGAAATAAGTCAGAAGGAGAAAGAAGTATCAGATGATTTCACTCATGTGGAATACAAAGAAATGAAACAAAACTAAACCAAAACAATAGAATTGAGGCTATGGGGGGGCCTCTAGGGGTAGAAAGCAAAGGAAGAGGAGAGGGACTGGGCTGTGGTGGGAGACTGTTGGTGCTTTGGTGGTGAATGTAGTGTGGTAACACATCTAAAGAGGTATGAACCTGTTTATCATTAAATTGTATACAGTATTGTAAACCACCATTACCTCAATAAAAAAATAACACAGTTAAAAAATTCGTCATGTTTCTTTTCATTCTGATCAAATGAGAGTCTGTAATAGTAATCTCTTTCTTTTGTGTTTCTGTTCAGGCACCATGTATCCCCAGTCTTCCAAGTGTACAGGCCAAAAACATCAAAGCCATTGAGGTCTTCCTTCTTTTTTCTTTAAACAGCTTGTGGCCAAACCATGTTGTTTGGTTTCAAGCCCTCTGGTTTGTTCCCTTTATCATTCAAACCCATAGCCATTCTCTCCCCAACTATTCTGATAGCCTCTTAAACTTGTCTCTCCTAAGCATATCTTTCCTACCCACCCCCATGCATATATCTCTCGCTTTCTACCTCCTACCCTTGTGTATTTGACTTTGATGATTAAAGTATATGTACTTTGAATTAGGAGCGTAAAAATAAAAAGAATACTAACTTTCCCCACTATGGAAAGCTGTGTGGAGGTTCCACAGAACACTAAAAATGGACCTACCATATGATCCAGCTATTCCACTCCTAGAAATCTACCCAAAGTACACAAAAACACTAATTTGAAATGAAACCTGAACTCCTGTGTTTATTGCAGCACTATTTACAATAGCCAAGATATAGAAACAACCCGAATGTCCCAAAATAGATGAGTAGATCAAAAAGTTATGGTATATTTACACAGTGGAGTATTACTCAGCGATCAAAAAAGACAAACTCATGCCATTTGTGGCAAGATGGATGGAGCTAAAAGGGATTATGCTAGCCGAAATAAGTCAGAAGTAAAAAGATAAATACCAGATGGTCTTACTTATATGTGGAATATAGAGAAACCAAACAAAAGGTTAAGAAAAAGTCAAACTAGCAAGCTGACCATAGATCTGAGGCATACAGCAAAGGAGGGAGAGGGAAGGGGGAAAACCGGAGGGTTGAACAAAAGGGACTGTGGTGATGACTCACTGGTGATACAGTGGTGAGAGAACTACAGGGACAACAATGATGAAAGAAAAAAGTACTTTTAAAAAATGGAACTAAAAAAGAATACTAACATTCTATTTAGGTAAACTTTTTAAAAATTTTAAAATATTTGATTCCTAAATAAATTTTAGATCTAAGTAATACAATTTCATTAACATGCATTACTATCTTTAACAGGCTCCTAAAAATAGAGATACTCTTGCTTGAGATGAGACCAACAGCTTCAAAACCTAATATGCAGGCATTTAAAGATGTTATTCTGCTTTGGAAATTAGAAATTTAATCCATTATCTTACCCAATTTCAAAACCAATACATATTAACATATACCTGCATGGCAGAAATGCTTGTAAAAAGAAATAGTCATTTTTATCCTCCACAAAAAGGATCTCAAACTTTTACTCATGAGAGGATTCACGTGGTCTCTGCAAATTGCTTGAATTCAGATCCCAACCTCAACACTTTCTTGCTGCAGAAGATTAAAGAAGTGGTTTATTTTTCCTGTTCCCCGGTGTCCTCAGTTAGAAATTGGGGTAATAGGGCCTCCCTGGTGGTGCAGCGGTTGAGCGCTGCGCTGTGGAGCTGTCAGCGGCACACGATGTGGGTTAGATGCCCAGCTGGGGAGAATCCCACATGACACAGCAGACCTCTTCTGCCTCGCCCACTGCTCCCCTCAGCAGTGTTATTTCTCATCTGCCTGTTCTGCTCCCCACTCTGTCTCTGGTGAACCCTCTTGCCGCCCCACACCTCTGGCATGTACCCCAGCTTGTATGTATAAATAAATAAATCTTAAAAAAAAAGAAATTGGGGTAATAATAGTTGTGAGAATTAAATAAACTAGAATATATAACGTACTCAAAGCTTTGTCTGGCAATAAAATATGTTAAGTTATTGCTATTTCTGTCATTAATATTATCTCTGTTAGGTGCTTTTAACAGGTAATACTTTCCCTTCATAACATTTATCACAGTTTGAAATCACGTACTTGCAGAGAAATTTTGTTAAATGCCTTTCTCTGTCACTAGGTAATGATCCTAAGGGCAGAGTGCCTGTTAGTTTTGTTCATTGCATCTTGGCACCTAGCATGTTCTAGGCACTGAATAAATATTAGATGAGTGTACTTAGTAGAGATTATAATCTAAAATTTTTCTAAAATAAATGTGATTAGAATCCTTTTCTGTATCAGGGAGACAGTTAATCTGACCCATTACTTTATTATTGATTCATTGATGCAAAGCCTGTCAGCCTGAGTTGCTTACAAACTGAATGAGTTGTGTGATTATGAAGATAATGGAGTTGATATTAATGTGTGTTTCATGGAAATTAGTTCCTTTGTGTCATGTATAATGTATATAGTAAATAGCAGAGATGGCCACTATTTTTTATATAACTACTTAAGATAGACTGTTTAAATACTGTTGCATGCTTGCCAGTTTGGTTTTGGAGTAACTGATGCAAAAACTACTCCCTTTTTGGGCAAAAGCTAGCCTAATCTATTTATTAAGACGATATCTAGTCTCTCTCTGTCTCTCATTGTTTCTCTTGATCTAACAAGGATATATGCAGTCAGTTTTTCTAAGAGGTATTACTAAGCAGTTTAAATACTTGAGAGTGTTGATAAGACAATGCTTTTGACAGCACTTAAAATTGGAGTCACATTTTTTTGTAATAGTACTCTCTTTTGATTTTAGTAGTAATGAATCGACCTATAGGAACCTTTGAATTAATAGATGGAAGCTGCTTGTGAGTCAAAGGCAGCTATATCCAGCATTGGTGTATGTTTGGAGGATGTTTTTGAAGGGTATAAGAGGGAAGTGATAGTAGAAAGACCAGATAACAAACTGATACATTAGTTCAAGTGAGAGATACTGAAACAAAGACATGGGAACTGATTTGACATTTGTGTAGGAGCTAAAGTCAGTGGGAACAAGTGGCTGAATGAAGAGAATGCAGAAGGAGGAATTAGTAGAGTCTAGCGTAGAGGAGTTGCTGGAGAGTGGTGTGACACATTGAGGTAGCGATACAGGTTTAGGAGAAAGAAGAAAATTTAATTTTGGACATGATGAGTTGACATGCCATTTGTAAATTCCAGGGAGATGATGTTCAGTAGGCAGTTCGTACCATGAGTATGAAACTCTAGGGATCGTGATCTAAGTTGGGGATGTGTTTTGGGGCCCAGTGGCAATAGCTCAATGTTGTTGAAAACTGAAAGTGTATGAAATCACTCAAAGAGAATGTGAGGAGAGCAAAGAACAGTGAATCTCTGGAAGGAAAGGGCAGAAAAGGGAGAGATAGACCCTGAAAGGGGAGACAGGTGGGCGTTGGAGAAATAAGAGAATGAGAAATATGTAGTGTTATACTGAAAAGGGAGACAGGTGGGCGTTGGAGAAATAAGAGAATGAGAAATATGTAGTGTTATAGATAGCATTTCAAGAAAATGATAAAGGAAGAAAGCAGATTAGATGTTTGCGGTATAAAATCAGAGAGGAAGAAAAACAGAAATGAACTACATTTTAGAAACTTTTTGATGCCATGGAGAAGAAAGAGTGGATAGCTGCTAGAGGTTTGTGTCCTACAAAGAAAGATCTCAAGTTTTGTTCATTTTGTGTTTTGAGATTGGGAGAGACTTAACTGCTTTTCTAGGGTAAGAGAAGTTGCCTAGAGAAAGAGAATTTGAATATGCAAGGGAGAATGAAAAGGCAAGTGTTTCAGGTTCCCAGAGACAAGGAAAGAGAATGGGGTCTGCATCCAGATGAAGGAGTTATTAACAGAGAAAGAACAACTTATTTTCATTTCAACAAATTTCAATTGTTGAATCCTTGGTGCTTCTTTTTCTTCAGTTCAGGTAAGAGACCCATGGAGTGTCTGGCTACTCTAGGTAAGATCATTTTGCCAGTGGGTTGAATTTTCAAAAGGAATAAAAAAGTTAGCTGTGTTAAATATAAAGGTGTTTTTAGGTTTTTAAAAAAATTATTTTCATACCATGCTGAAAACCAGAATGGAATCAAGAAATGCCTTTATTTGATTGATGTGTTCACTTACCTTATTGTAGCAATCACTTCCCTATGTATGCATGTGTTAGATCAGCACTGTATACTTTAAATGTACACAATGTTATATATTAATTACATCTCAGTAAGCCTCAGGGGAGGAGAAAAACTAGTTTTGTGCTTGCCTGGGTGGGGGTTGAGAAGAATAGGGAATGATGGAGTATATAACTGAAGTTATGGGATTTCTTTATGGAAGGATGAAAATATTCTAAAATGGATTATGGAGTAGTTGCAAACTGAATATATTAAAAACCATTAAATTACATACTTTAACTGGGTGAATTGTGTGGTATGTAAAGTACATGCTATATTACTTATATTTCAATATAAAGCTGTTCCTCACCACCAATAAGTTAGAAGATGCATCATTTTATCTTTTAGTCCTCAGAAGTTTTTGACTCTAAAGTTCTAGCATATTTGATCTAAAGTGCAGCTAATTCAGTTTTTATAATAAAGTATCTTAGAGGTATATTAACTTTTGCATCTGGGAAAAAAGGTAACAGCTCAAAAAAAGGTAGTGGCTAAGAGACACTATATTGTTTGAATGGGTAGATGAGATTTAGATTAAAAAACAATACGCAAGTGATTGGAGGAAAATTACTTAGATTGTGATCCTTAATAATAACATTTATTTGGAACGACAGCAGACCTTGACTAGCAAAAATACTCAAGAAAAAAGACTGGTGGTATCACACTTCCAGACATCAAACAATATTACAAAGCTATAGTTATTAAAACAGCTTGGTATTGGAATAAAAAATACACATATAAATTGATGGAACAAAATGAGAGCCTAGAAATAAAACTACACAAATAGGGGGAAAATAGTTTATGACAAAGAAGCCAAGAATTTACAGTGGAGCAAAGAAAGTCTCTTGAACAGAAGGTGTTGGGAAAACTGGTCAGCGTCCTTCAAAATAATTAAAGTACTGGACTATTTCACACCATACACAAAAATAACTCAAAATGGATTAAAGACTGGAATGTCAGACCTGAAATCATAAAATACATAGAAGGAATCCTGGGTGGTACACTGCTTCAGATGATCCATAGAGATGAGTTTGGAGACTGAACTTCAACAGCAAGGGAAACAAAATCAAAATAAATAAATTGAACTACATCAAACTCAAATACTATGCACAGCAAAACAACAACAACAACAACAACTTTCATCGAAGCAAAAAGATATTCTACAAAATAGGACAAGATATTTGTATACCATATGTGTAATGGGAATTGATATACCAATATATATAAAGAACTCATAAAACTTGACAATAAAAAACAACGCAGTTAAAAAATCCATAGAAAACCTGAACAGACACTTCTCTGAAGACATATACAGATAGCCAATAGACACGTAAAAGGCTGTTCATCATGTTATTTGGCAAATGAAAATTAAAACCACCTCACAATGCAAATCAGTATCACTTCACAACTGTGAGGATGGCTATTATCCAAAAGATAAGAAGCCACAAGTTTTAGAGAAGATGTGGAGACAAGAGAATCCTTACACACTATTGGTGAGAATGTAAATTTGTGCAGCCATTGTGTAAAGCAGTATGGATATTTCTCAAATAATTAAAAAAAGAAATGTCATATGACCCTGTTTCCCCACTTCTGGGAATTTATCCCCAAAATATATAGACACTAATTTGAAAAGATGTATGTACCACCATATTTATTGCAACATTATTTGCAATAGCTAAGAATTGGAAATAACCTAAGCCACCATCAACTGAATAGAATACTAGTCAGCGCTAGAAAAAAAATGAATTCCTGCCATTTGTAACAACATGGATGGACCTTGAGTGTATTACGCTAAATGAGGTAAACTGGAGGGAGAAAGACAAACACCGTATTATTTCATTCATGTGGTATATAAAGACAAAAAACAAACAGATGAAATAAATAAAACAAAAATAAACTTTTGTTCTTTAAGACCAATAAGTAGTTTACCAGAAGGGAAGGAAGGAGGCAATGAGGAAATTAATACAAAGGGGACAATTGAATGATGAAGAATAGAATTGGACTTTTAGAGGTGAACTTAATGTAGTATACATGTGTTTTGATTTTTAATGATGCATGGCTTTAAGTTATATGTTATAATGCAATGTTACTTCAATAAAGAGCACTTAAAAATAAGTTTCACTATATTGGATTATTAATCTATATTGAACATCTAATAGAAGAGGGACACAATTTTGTCTGTAAAAACTATGGCATAAGATATAAGGTGTCATTTGGAATTATAGACAACAAACAAAGGTTTTTTTTTGTTTGTTTGTTTGTTTTTGTATTTCTTCCTGGAGAACTTCATGTATTTATGGTTACCGTGTTTAAAGATCTAATAGAATTGGAGAAAATGAAAAAATACTTTCAGTTCAACTAGTATTGTTATAGTGTAGAGATTATGCCATTCATTGTCTTAAGAATATGACCCATTACTGTCTCAAGTAGTGTAGAAGGGGAGAAAGACTCATGAAGACATACTTAAAATAGTGTGGAGTGAGCATAGCAATAGAGGTCTGCAAAATAGAGAAGTTACATGGAAAAGGGTCAAGAAAAACTTTCCAAAGGATGGGAAAGTAAACCAGCAGTGGTATAATTTCATTTTCAGAGGTTTAAGAGGGAAGAGAAGTGTGTAATGCTCAAGATGTGGAATATGGTGGTTTACAGAATTATCAACAGTTCAGTGTCTCACCTTGTGGATCTACTGAGAATAGTTTAAAAGTTACTGTTCTTGAGGAAGCAGAGATTTTTTGTTAAGGACCCTAATTACATATTGCTTTACCCCCCACCCCCATACACCCATCCTGTTTTTGGATGTAGTGTGATCCATTTATAGATCCTTTTTTGGATCTATAAATTTTTTTTATAGATGTAGTTTAGTGTAATTTGTAGATTAATGAAGTCAAGTCCACGGTAGAATTCGTTAGTTTTCTGTAACGGTTTATCCTTTTTGTCTAATGAATCTTAAGTCATCTAGCCTGTATTCTCTCTGTTTTTCTTAACTTCTCACATTATTGATAAACTCTAAAGGCATACTTTGTTTTTGAACTGGAATCTGAGAAGGGAAGTTAGACTATCACTGGGGCCCTTTCTCTATATCCTGGCAGTCTTAGGTAGAGGGAATGGAAGCCACAGAGTCTGGTGTCTGGACTCCCTCAAAATGTAAAATCATGGACACTGTGACCAGTTTCTGGAGGCCTGCTGAAAATGGTAAAGAATTATCTCTTGAAAACATCAACACTTCAAGATTTATTTCCATTTTGCACATCCATGAGACTAAAAATAATCTCTCTAGTTTCTCTACCTTTTATTCATCAAACACACCATTTGTCTTCTCTTTCCTTTCTCATCTGCTCTGGCAGTTCAGCTTTATTTGACTCAAAACACAGACTGACATATCTGAGTCCAATAAGATCCAAGTCTTTATTTTCCTTAAGATATCTGTAAAATTTCACTGTTTGTTCTGTTACCACCCAGTTCTGTCATTTCTATTTAAGCAGCTTGTTTGTCATCTAATTTAAGGCTCTTTTTCACTCCCTCCAATGTCATAGTACCTGATTAATTTTTTACAGCATTACTATTATGAAAGTCCTTTGCTCAACAGTTTTCAGTGATACCTTAATTTGTACCACTCTTCTTACACTTTTTCATGAACCCTTAATTTGAAATATTATGCACTATCTAGTTCTGGCTCTTTTCTCACATTCCTATGAACACAGTCCACATATTCTGTACTTGCCTTCATGTTGTTGTTTTTTTCCACCTAGAATGTCCTATTTTTTTCCCCTTTCATCTAAATCCAATAGAGTCTTCAAAACTCAATTCAGAAACAATCCCTAGAAAAGGATTTTCCCTGACTGATCTGTCTTTATTGATTTCCCTCTCCTGTGAAATACAGTAGTATTTGAAGCTTGTACCACAGTTTGGTATGGTACCATGTACCATTGTTAATTGCTTATTTTTGTTTCAGTTATGCTCATTCTTTTTCTCCAAGTAGACTAAGTTTCTTGAGAACCTGTTAAAATTTCATTCTGGGAAAGCTAATACTCCTTGAGTTAGTCCATGACTTTTCCAAAATTCTTTGCTCAGTGACTTCTGTGCTAGGTAAATTGGGTTGGTCTTATGTCTGGGCATGAATTCAAGTATGATAAATAATATCAAGCTTATTATTTCCAAGTATAGTATAATAGTGCATGTATTTGTTCTGAATTTGTCAATCTTTATCTTGCAGCTATTTCTTCGTTTGACGTCCAACCAATTTCTACTGAGATCCAGGAAGGTGGAGTTGCTAGATTTACTTGTAAGATTTCATCAAACCCTTCTGCAGTTATAACTTGGGAATTAAATCGGACAACTCTGCCTATAACTATGGACAGGTAATGCAGCTTTTGTCTTTGGGGACAAATTAATACAGGAAAAACAAGGACGACGACATGAGATTACATGGTGGTGGGTGTGGTGTATACTATACATCTGAAGAGGTATGAACCTATAACCCTAAGTCATACACAATGTTGTTAACTGTTTAAAAAACAATACAATTTTGGATTGTAAAGGAATGGATTGTTTTGGATTGTTAAGGATTATAAATAATTTTGGATTGTAAAAGATTGGATTGTTTTGGATTGTTAAGGATTATAAGTTTTTTTAATTAAAAAACAATACAATTTTGTAAAAAAGAAAATGAAAGATAATGAATGGTTTCTCTGATATAAGGATTATAAATAATCAGAACAAACTAACAAAACACAGCAAAAATAACTCTTCAGTTGAAAAAGGCGTACAGTAGACAGGTGGGAGAAACCAGTTGGGGGCATCAAATTAACAGAAGGGATGACACTAGAACTTTGGTGGTGGGTGTGGTGAGGTATATGCACATGTCAAGGTGTAAAACTGTACATCTGAAATTAAACAGTGTTGTAAACCTGTGGTAAATCAATAAAACTTTAAAAATAAATAAATAAATGGTAGAGCATTAAGATGGAAGAAATTATTCAAGGAATTACTTTCATGTTTCAATCCGAATTAAACAGTTTTATAAGTATAAACTTACAAGTATACACTTACAAATTTATATAAATAAAACTTATATAAAGAATATCTTGGAAAATACACAGATATAAACAGGCAAGAAATCAGGAATTTGGGGAAAAAACAGAGTTCTTGGATACCAGTAAACTGAATCTAAGCTATTCTGTTGAATGACTTGCTTAATTATTTGTCTCATCAGAGAATTATAGTGACACATATAAAAACAATTGAATTAAGCCAATATTTTAAAAGGACTTTAAATTATTTGACACTTTAAGATGGTTGAGTATATTAATTTTTATCACAGAATGTATGCTAAAGTAAAATAAAAAATTTACTACGAAGAATTTCATTATCTTTCTTCTCATAACAGGATAACTGCCCTACCAACTGGAGTTTTGCAAATCTATGATGTTGGCCAACAGGATGCTGGAAATTATCGCTGTGTTGCTGCTACTGTAGCCCACAGACGCAAAAGTATGGAGGCCTCTCTAACAGTAATTCCAGGTACCACTGTGTTGATTTTTTGGTTTTTAATGACCTAGGTATTTCTTTTTCTTTTCTGGCTATAATAGTATGTTATAAAGTAGTACTTGAATTTCATTTAAATTACTGTATTCTATTTGTAAAATGGCTATTTTAATCTGTTAAGTAACTCGTTTTATAGGCTCACTTGTTTTGTTATGATAATGTCAGTATCTTTAAGAAAGATTAAATTTGTTTTGTAACTATTTCACTTTTGTTTTTAAAATGTAAGTTACAAAAAAGAGAAAAACAGTCATCCATTTCTACCAGAATTATCTATTGTCAGTAATGATTAATTTGTTTCCAGTGGATCATTTTTTACTTGTTTTATGAAAAATCATGAATTTCATTTGTAAAAATGATCTGTTATAAAGAGTAATACCTGTAAAAGTAAAAAAATATATTAAAAATATTAAACTCTGTAAGGAAGCAAAAAGATATGTTTAATACTATAACCCCCAACTCTGAACTCTGACAACTTAAAGTTGGTTACCAGAAGGGAAAAGTGGCGAGAGAATGGGGACTAATTGGTTTGTGATAGATGTTGACTGAATATTTAGTGGTGGCATGGTAAAAGAATGCAGTTACTGAGATGAGAAAATGTACCTCCGGAACCTATACAGTGTTGTAAATTAATGTTACCTCAATAAAATGAAAAAAACCCAAACAACTAATATCCCCAATTCTAATACCCAGAAATTATTACTAGTGATAGTAAGTGAACATTACTTTATATAGTTTGCCAAATACATAAACACATACACATATGTAGAAGGGAAAAAAACTAGAGATATGGCTATGAAGAAAGAAACACATATATTATCAATATGGAATTATATGAAGGTGCTAGTTTTTAATTTTTAAGTAATTTGAATTTATTTGAATGTAATGGAAGAAAACCTGGACTAAAGATGTAGTTTGATTTTACATGAATGTTTACTCCTCATAAGAAATAATGCCTTCTAAATATACTGTGAGGTTAAAAAATTTTTCTGAAAACATTAAGAGACTGAAATTATATTTTTAATGCTGTTTTAATTTTAGGTAGTACCCATTAGCTTCCTGATACGAAAGAAAAGGCATACTCAAACTTTCCCCTCTGTCAAAGAAATTCTTAACAAGATTAATGAAAGTATTAATCGAATGTTTGAACCTCACCTCAAAGTCCATTATATGAAAAGAATCTAAATGTCCATCAACTGATGAATGGATAAATAACACATGTCTTACCCATATAATTAAATATTACACCATTATTGTTGAATAATTAGTGAAATACTGATACGCACTATAGCATTGATGAACCTTGGAAAATATGCCAAGAGAAAAGAAACCTATCGGCAAAGACCATATAGTGTATAGTTCCTTTTAAAGGAAATGTCTTGAATAAGAAAATCCAAAGAGACAGAAAGTAGATTAGTGGTTTATCAGCTTGTGGGTCTAGGAGATTGGGGAATAACTGTTAATGTGTATGAGGTTTCTTTTGGGTTGTGATGAAAATGTTCTAAATTGATGAATCATTGCACGACTCTTAAAATACTAAAAACCATTACACTTTTCAAATGGGTGAATTGTGTAGGTTGTATGAGTTATATTGCTCAATAAAGTTTTAAAAAGGAAAAAGTAATTTATTAATGGATATTTAAACTATTTTATTCATTATACCTTATTTATAATTTGATTTTATATTCTGCCTTTTCCTCCCTAAGCTAAGGAGTCTAAATCCTTCCATGCACCAGCCATTATAACAGGACCACAGAACATAACAACATCTCTTCATCAGACTGTTGTTTTGGAATGTGTGGCCACAGGGAATCCTAAACCAATCATTTCTTGGAGTCGTCTTGGTAAGTCTTCTAAGGGATAAAGGGCTCTTTCCTTAAATTTGGTTCTTCATTCTAGTGAAATTAATAAAGTGCTTTTTTTTTTAAAAGAAAAGTTTGTTTGCCAGTTTAGTGGCTTTTAACCTTTTGGCAGATAAGTGTGTAGAGAAAGGTTTTATTGAGAGAATTTCATACATTTTATGATATGGTGATAGTGATGTTTTGACATGGTTTTAGATTATATGTTACATTTTTCTAACTGCAGTATTCTCTTCAAAATAGATCACAAATCCATTGATGTCTTTAATACTCGGGTACTTGGAAATGGTAATCTCATGATATCTGATGTTAAACTTCAACATGCTGGGGTGTACATCTGTCGGGCAACTACTCCAGGCACACGCAACTTTACAGTTGCCATGGCTACTTTAACTGTATTAGGTATGTTCTCTGTCATTCTGCACTCAGCGGAATCTTACATTTTAGCATTTGCTGTTTTATCTTGTCATAGCTTACTTCCATCTTTCTTTAATTTTGTAGTGCTGATAAGAAGTACCGTAGTACAATGATGACTTTTCTGAGAAAATGAAAGACATATGTTAAAATTTAACTGTCATTCTGAAGTTGCCATCCTGTTTGCCTACATACCACTATGTTCGTTTTTTGGTTTTGTCATTGTGTTCCTTTTTATTTAAGATTCCCTTTTATCTCCTCATCCACTCGGAAATCCATAACCCATTGTCCAATCTAAATTTCAGTCTGTTGATTGTGTCTGTATGCATCCACAAGCAACTGTCTTGCCTACTAGGGTTTAGTTAAGTAAGACTAGGGTGTACATAGTTTTAGTGTGTTTATATGTGTATCTTCATAAGAAAAGCCTGTGGGGAGTGGATATCTGAGTAATGGAGAGGAAAGGCATCTGGATAGATGTATGTGAAGTTTGGATAGAAGACACAGAATAGGGCCTCCCCGGTGGCACAGCAGTTAAGCGCTGCGCTGTGGAGCTGTCGGTAGCGGCGACGCAGTTCGCCGCCCGGCCGGGGAGAATCCCACATGGTGCGGCAGACCTCTCCTGCCTCGCCCACTGCTCCCCTCAGCAGTGTATTTCTGATCTGCCTGTTCTGCTCCCCGCTCTGTCTCTGGTGAACCCTCTCGCCGCCCCACAGCTCTGGCTTGTACCCCAGCTTGTATGTATAAATAAAAAATAAATCTTTAAAAAAAAAAAGACACAGAATACCAAATATTTGCAGATATGGTACTTGCACTGTCATTTGCTATATTCTTCCTTGATTCTTTATATTACTCCTGTTGGGACCATAGAAATATGTTTTTTGTTTTTTTTTCTTTAAAATTAGCTCCTCCTTCATTTGTTGAATTGCCAGAAAGTTTAACCAGGCCTCGAGCTGGCACTGCTCGATTTGTATGTCAGGCAGAAGGTATCCCCTCACCCAAAATATCATGGCTGAAGAATGGAAGGAAGATACATTCAAATGGTAGAATTAAAATGTACAACAGGTAGGCTGTGTCACTTTGTTACTATTTTAGATAAGATACCATGGATTTAGTAATTTTTATGTAAAATGATTATAATTTTAATAGCAAATACCTAAATTATCTTTGTACTTCAAATAAAAATGAATTTAAGAAATAACTTAAGATTATAATATCAGTGTACCATAGATCCTTTTCTATTTCATATGTTGATCAAAGAAATGATAGATTTTAATGAAATAAATGTTAGGCAGTTCCCCAGACCTGGTTTCTAGTCCTGGTTAAGTCACTAAGTTAATAGCCAATCTATTAACCCTTTGGAGTTACAGTTCCTTCTTTCACAAAATGAGGAAAATAGAAAGAAATAATTGATTCTCTGACAAATCCTCCACAGTTTAAACTTAGTGACTTTAAGAATTCACTCTTAGTATTACAAATATGAATCTTGAAACATTCTTATTTATGTTGAACAAAACTTTGAAATTTTTTTTGATCTGAATCTTATATAACATTACAGTATTATATCAGCTAGATGTTATTATGGAGTAAAATCTTTCTGAATAAAGGCCAAATTTTTAAAAAGAGATTACATTGTCACCTGAAGCGCACAGAATTTTCACATCACAAGTGCTTGTTTACAGAAGATAATTTAATTCAGTTAGATTTTTCAGTAGGACTAATTACACAGTTTTTTATTCCTAATAACTTTTGTGATTTAACATGAGATTGCACTTATCAATAATTTAACTTTATTTTTATGTCATCTTTAGAATTTTTCATAGAAACTTTTTTTCTTTCCTCAGTAAACTGGTAATTAACCAGATTATTCCTGAAGATGATGCCATTTATCAGTGCATGGCTGAGAACAGTCAAGGGTCTGTCTTATCTAGAGCCAGATTGACTGTAGTAATGTCAGAAGACAGACCCAGTGCTCCCTATAATGTACATGCTGAAACCATGTCAAGTTCAGCCATTCTTTTAGCTTGGGAAAGGCCACTTTATAATTCAGACAAAGTCATCGCTTATTCTGTGCACTACATGAAAGCAGAAGGTAAGTAATTTAAGGAGTGTGACTTGCTATGTAATTTGTTTTCAGTATGAGTGATGTCTCATTTAGTCCACAAAATATTTTTGAAGTTCTGTGGCATTTATCTTTTAGTAAAATAATCTATCGCCTGTTACCTTTTTTCCCCAAAAGTTTGTATTGTTGTTCACTTTGCATATGTAAGTATAATTTAAGATTTTTCTGTTTAGAAGTAAGTACACTATTTGTCTGCTAAAAATTAGAGTGGTGTCCTTATGAATTTTATTCCAGCCAAAATAACTAAAGCTTAATATACTAATTTCATTATGTTGTTATAGAGGAATAATGGTGTAACTGCTTAATATGGTAAGTTATAGTCACTCTAACATATTAGTTTTAAGGGGGAAATAAACATTACAGAATCACCCATATACCTGATTTTATATATTTTGAATGTTTTCTGAAATCACAGAATTCTCTGAAAATTGAACAGGATACTTTTTATTGGTAGCTTGTTTATTATATGAAAGTAGAAATCAAATCTGCCTTAAAGCCTTTATTAAGAACTATTATTTCTTTTTCTGGAATCTTTTTTATCATGTTTTCTTTTGGCAAAAACTTTAAATGAAAAATTACTCATAAATCCTAGAGATTTCTTTGTTGATTTTTCTTAGAAACCATACTAGAGTTGTAAAGATTTAATTTCTCCATATAAACAGCCTAACTTTGATGCAGTATACATTAAAAACAAATTCAAACACCCAAAGAGTGGTGACATAATAAAACTCTCTGTAGAAACAGGTGGTTTGTTGTTGTTTGTTTTTTGTACTTTGAAGTAGTACTTTGAAAAGGAATATTTTGAATTTAAATCAAGGGTCATGGTAGCAGGAAGAATGAAAGTCTGAAAACTGAGCATGTTGGAGTATGTTAATTCCCTTTTTAGTGATTTAGGAAGGTAAAAGGAATGCTGGTTTTGGTGGAGACCACTCTTGTTCCCTATTATGGTTATTTCATTAGAGCCTCCACATGCGGCTCAGTGGTCTATTCAAGAACAGAACAAGGCTTTTTAATTCGAACTCAAGGACCTTGTTTGGTAGGTCAGAAATCGTACTATGCAGTTCCTAATTAACAAACCATTAGCCAGTCTGTTGTGAAATGCTTGTAATCTTGTCTAATTAAAATGCTATCAAGTTAATTCAGAAATGTGGGAAAACTTAATAGTGGAATTTGCCTTCTGTTTTGTTTATAAATCCAGTGTGGAGAGAAGGGGCTTCATCCTTAGAGAGTTTTGATTAAGTTGACATGCATTTACTGTGAATTGTTCACAAAGCACAGTAGCTGCCAGTGCTCTTGTTCCACTTTACAGGTTTGCTCTGTAGGAATTAAATCCCACAAAGACAAATCCTCTTCTATACCTTGCCATGCATATTTTATTAAGAATTGCTGAGATTTTTTTTTTCTTCTTTTAGAAAAATAGCTCTTTGTGGAACAAAGCAGTTTTTAAGCACATTCTGTACCTCCCAGTTCTTTTACTTTCAATATAAATAAAAGGACAACTTGTGTCAGTCAAATTTAATAGAATCTCTAGGGGCAAAATGAGATCTTTTGCAGGGCAACTTTTGATTTGGTTTATTTTTACAAAGAGGGGAGCCATTACGTTCCCTACTCTCTCTCCATTTATGTTTAAAAGAAAAAAGAGACCATGAGTTTAAGCAAGCAAATTTCACACTGTTATGAATTACAATAATCGGGAGGGTTAAACTCTGTTGTGTTACTGCTGTACGTTGTCACTGCTGTGGGTTTTGATTCACTGTTAAATGACATTTAGAGGAGATTAATTATTTTCACTTTGTTCAGTGGAAAATTTCAATTTTCAGGAAAAATGCAACTGGCACATTGTGGCAAGACATGGTTACTTTTAGAAAATAAAGCCATCCTATTCATAGTTTTTAAAGAGTCTCAAAAGGTAACATAAAGATTGGAGCCAAGGGCCAATATTTCAGAGTGAGAGAAATAGTCTTGTTGATTTTATTTTGAATACTTACACTTTTTAAACAATTATTCTTTAATATAGGTTTAAATAATGAAGAGTATCAAGTAGTCATCGGAAATGACACAACTCATTATATTATTGACGATTTAGAACCTGCCAGCAATTATACTTTCTACATTGTGGCATATATGCCAATGGGAGCCAGCCAGATGTCTGACCATGTGACACAGAACACTTTAGAGGATGGTAAGAAAACACAATTCTAGGTCTTTTAAGAATGAACACTAGGACCTCCCTGGTGGCACAGCTGTTAAGTGCTGGGCTGTGGAGCTGTCAGCAGCGATGCGAGTTCAATACCAGGCCAGGGAGATTCCCACATGGCACAGCAGATCGTGCCTGCCTCTCCTGCTGCTCCCCTCAGCAGTGTGTTTCCGTTGATCTACCTGTTCTGCTCTCCACTCTGTCTATGGTGAACCCTCTCACTGCTCCATGCCTCTGGCCTGTACCCCAACTTGTATGCATAAATAAATAAATCTTTAAAAAAAAAGAAGAATGAACATTAATATGTTTAATCAATTTCAATGAATAAATGTGTTTTAAATTAAAGAACATATCCTCTTTTTGGTTAAAAAAAAAGACTTGGTAACAAACTAATTGGCCATTTCAAATCTGATTGTTGCTTTCTGGATAGTAACATGATAAGAACGTGGTACACTTTTTTATAATTCATTATATAAAAATTAACAGTAAAATTAT
The DNA here is from genome assembly GCA_004024925.1 of Scalopus aquaticus. NCBI lineage: Eukaryota > Metazoa > Chordata > Mammalia > Eulipotyphla > Talpidae > Scalopus > Scalopus aquaticus. The sequence goes on from PVIJ01003115.1 coordinate 125,629, forward strand.
ATTGTCACTATGTTTCTTCAGGATTCCTAGTTTAAATAGTAAATATATTGCACTTTTTTTTAACTGAGTAGGACACATATGAAAGTATTTAGTTATAAATAAATACAGTAACAGTTACATACTGAGGATATATAGTGACTGTAGGTCAGAAATACCGGACTTCTGAAATTGAAATGTAGTACCTGTCAGCTAAAAAGTTCTTAGAAAATCAAGTATCAATTATGTTATTTTTAGATACAATATGCTTACTCAACTTGAGGTGGAAAATCTTACTTGTTTTGTTTATTTTTTTAATTTTATATTTTTTATTTATATATTTTACTTTGTTGTGTATTCCGCTTAGGTTACCCACCACCAGTTCACCCATGAACCGTCATCACAGTCCCTTGTGCTCTTTTCTCCCCCCCGTTTTGAACCCTTATCCACCCCTCCCTCGCTGAATGTGTCTCATTTATGGTGCCTGCAGGTTTTTGTTTAGGTTTTTGTTGTTGTTATTATTATATACTCCCAATCTCTTATTTGGGTCCCCTATATTCCTCCTATAAGTGAACCATTTGATATTTTTCTTTCTGGCTTATTTTGCTGAGCATGATCCCTTCTACCTCCATCCATGTTGCTATGAATTGCATGAGTTTATCTTTTTTATTGCTAAATAGTATTCCATTGTGTATATGTACCACATCTTCTTGATCCAGTCATCTATTTTTGGGCATGTGGGTTTTTTCCGTATCTTAGCTATTGTAAACAGTGCTACAGTAAACATAGGAGTGCATGTATCCTACTTGTTCTGTTTATTACCTGACCATAGATTTGAAAATGAATTGTCCTTTTGAAAGCAGGCTCTTATAATGACAGGAATCCATCAAGGTTGTCCTGGAGAATTGTTTCGGTTCCTCTAACTCATCATCTTTCTCTTTCTTTAAGGACTCTAGAAGGTTCACTTTTGTATCTCACAATTTGAAGGGGAATTATTTAACATATGCTTGATTATATTATTCTCCCTTTACAAGTGTTTTCTTATTCTCAGGAAATAATTCATTCTTAGTTTTCAAAGAATTCTTCTATAAAAGATTCCCAAATCTTTTTCTTTGTTTATTTGGTCCCAGATTGCTTAGTTATATTTATATAATTCCACTTATTTAGAGGTTTATAAGTTTAGGGTTTGACTAAATGAAAAAATTAGCATTTACCTGGATCCTGAATTTGACTATCAGTTTTCATCTAAGAGTCCATTGTATTTTTGAATGAACCACATTATATATGACATCCCTAGTTATCTCATTACATTTACAACCTCTGACAGGCATAACTAAGGTGATACAGGCTGACTTTTGTCTTATTTTTGGTATATGAAGAATATTCCCACTATATTCTTTTTTTTTTAGATTTATTCATTTATGCATACAAGCTGGGGTACAGGCCAGAGGTGTGGGGTGGCGAGAGGGTTCACCAGAGACAGAGTGGGGAGCAGAACAGGCAGATCGAGGGACATACACTGCTGAGGGGATAAGTGGGCGAGGCAGGAGAGGTCTGCCACGCCATGTGGGAATCTCCCCACAAGCCTCGAACTCGCGTCGCCGCTGCCAACAGCTCCACAGCGCAGCGCTTAACCACTGTGCCACCAAGGGAGGCCCCAATTTCCCACTATATTCTCGAAGAAAATGAGTCTAAGTGTAGCAAGTTATGATCTTAAAGGTTTTCTCCTTTAAGCCTTTCTTTACTGTGCTTTTAAAAAAATTATTTAATGAAGTTCCTTTTTGCTTTCTGGATAATGTGTAGACTTCAATGCTTTCAGATGTCTGCACCAGCCCTCCTCCCCACCCGGTGCATTTCCTAAGGTCCATACTTCTCAAACTGAGATTTCTCGGGCTTCTAGGGTGCACAGCAGATACAACTAACACTGTGGAATGCTTATCCTGCCTGTTCTAAAAATCGTCCCTCTGTGATCTCACTTAATACCTACAGAACCCTATGAAAAAAATTACTATTATAAAAGAGTTGGAGTAAGAGGATAAGAACGTGGGCTCTATATGACATGGACTTCTTCACTTACATGCCTTGTGACCTTAGGCAAGTGCTTTTGTTACAGGGCAGAGAGAGGGGCATCCCAGAATCCCCAAATCTGCCTGCTCTGAATATGTTCTGCCATCCATTGCATCAATACAAAACATACAAGACCTTAAGTGGAAACAGTCTTTAATACAATAAGTGTACAATGCAAAAGAGACAATATAGTTTCTAAATCAAGCACCCAAAGTTACCCAACCCCTCATGGGTAAAAGTCCACCCAAATGGGATTGGCCTAAAGCAAGGCCCAAAAGCCTGCCACAAGTCTAAAACACCTTTTGGCAGGGACCCATACAAAAGGGTCATAAACAGCCAGACAATTCTGGGAGGAACTAAAACACCTTTCGGCAGGGACCCATAGAAAAGGGTCAGAAACAGCTGGACAAATCTGAGGAAAAGAGCAAAATCAAAATCCAGATCAATGTTGCCATCGTTAACCTCCCCACGGGTCTCTCACCCAAGTCTGTTTCAGTCAGTCCAGGCCAGTGCACCTTCTTTACTCCATGTGCCTCTTCTGGCTCTCCATCCTGCTTCCTCCTTTCTCCTGTTTTCTCTCTCTCTTTTTCCAGCTTCTTATTTCCCCTGCTCAGCTCCACCCTCCCTTGGGTAGGGCTGAGAACCTGGAACACACCCTTCCCCCATCCACCACCCTGTTGCACTTTGATCTCTGTGCCTTAGTTGCCTCAGTTGTAAAGTAGAAATGCTAATGTACTTCCTTTGTTGGGTTAATGAATTCACAGACATTAAGAATGTAGACATTTTTAATAAATTGATTTTTCTCTCCCACTGATTCTTTCATTCAACAATTATTTATTGAGTGCCTGTTATGTCTTATTCAATATGTAAAAGTGAACAAGAGAGACAAAAAATTGTCCCTGATTTGTAGAACTTTCTAGTGGGAGAGGAAGCAGAGGAATTATAAGATAAACAATTATGCATCGTGTTAGCTAGTAATAAATCTAGAGGAGAAGGGGAAAAGGCAGGGTATGGGAGTATGAAATGTTGGAAGTATTTGATGCTTCAGTCAGTCACCAGAGAAGGGCTCAATGAGTAAATGACATTTGAATGACAACCTGCAGAAAATTAAAATGAGGGAACTAATGAGGCAGATGACTGGGAAGAAGTAGTGCTCTCTAGGCAGTGGAAATGGACACTGCTAAGTGCTTGAAGCACAGGCATGGCTGGAGTGGCAGGAACAAGAGGAAGCAACAGGTGATAAGGCAAAGAATTACTGAGTAGCCCACAATATAGCTAGAGAGGACTTTGTGAAGTCACAGTGAGAACTTGACTTTTGCTTTGAGTAAACTGGGAGCCATTTTGAACAGAAAAGTGTACAGATAAGACTTGCATTTTAACAGCTGATGTGTTGAGAATAGATGGTAGGAACCAGGGTCAGAAGCAAGGAAATCTATTAGCAAGCTATTGCAGTAAAAAAAAGGCTAACAGTGATGGCAACATGGACAAGAAGTGGCAGTGGAGGTGGTAGAGCCACAAGGTTAAATGTATGTGTGGAGCACAAGTGTTTTTGGCTTGCACAGTTGGATAAGTAATTGCCATTAACTGAGTTGGGAAAGACTACACAAGGAGCTATTGTTACTATCCCCATTTTATATATGAAGAAATGTAGACACAGAAAAGTTAATTAGACCAAGATAACATAGAATGGTAAGTAGAGCAAGGATTCAGACACAGAAGCTAACTCCAGAAAGTCTTAATAGTAATTTGCTTCCTATTATATTTCCTATTATACTTTGCCTCATTTTACTGGAGCCAGTTTTATTCAACTTACTTGGAGAAAAAGCAAGTATTTTCATCTTGTGTTAGAGTTGGAAATAACAAATTCACATTAATTTTTAAAAATACAACCCTTATACTTCAAAATATTATTTGCCAGCTTTTAGCCATGGTGTTCTAAGCTTCCCTACTCTTGTAAAATTCTCTCTTCTTTGTTTTTATGGCTCTCTAGTGGAATTATTTGAGAAGTATTCTCAATTTTATATGGCTATTAAGTAATGTCATACTTATTTCAAACAACAACAAAACAATCACAACGAACGTGAAACATTTGCTTTCTTTGTTTCCCTATGTCTGATCCTCCCTTATTCTCTGTTTTTCCTGGTTTGTTCTCTGACTGAAAACCTTTGCCTAAGCTGTGGTTGTCATGTTATGCATTGCTGTTAAGAGACTTCAATAAGTACAGTGTGCTGATTGACAATTTGGAATCTGAATATTTATAAACAACCTATTGTCTTTTATAAATAGTTCCCCTGAGACCTCCTGAAATTAGTTTGACAAGTCGAAGTCCCACCGATATTCTCATCTCCTGGCTACCAATCCCAGCCAAATACCGACGGGGCCAAGTGGTTCTCTATCGTCTGTCCTTCCGCCTAAGTACTGAGAATTCTGTCCAAGTTCTGGAGCTCCCAGGGACCACACATGAATACCTTTTAGAAGGTCTGAAACCTGATAGTGTTTACCTGGTGAGAATTACTGCTGCCACCAGAGTGGGACTGGGAGAGTCATCAGTATGGACGTCACACAGGACACCCAAAGCTACAAGTGTGAAAGGTAAATTTCTAAAAACTATTGAGGAAGACTAGCACAGTATTTTTGCGTTTGAATAAAGTTTTCTTAAGTTACATTCATACTTTAAAGTTTCGTTTTAGGAATAAAAATATTCCATGGAACATAGACTTCATTGAAAAAAATCTTAGACTTTTGATTGAGTAGTTCCCTTTTGTGTAGAACTCAGTATACAGATTTTTGGTTACATTATTAGTTCATTTAGCAAATCCTTCATAGACAGATAAGTCCAAATCAAACTGAATTTCAACCAAAAGTCACATGCTAATGGAGACCTAATTAATGTTATTATAATAAAAGTTTTAAATAATCGTTTAAAAGGATGACAGTAAGATTAGAAAGTTCTAGGCCCTCCCCTTTTGTTAATATGAAATGGAATTTAGTAACATTGTTTTTTGTTGTTAATTGATTAATAATCATGCCTATTCTCATCACAGAGGAATGTTGTATGGTCAAAACTGGAAAGTATTGGGGAAGGTAGAAATACAGTGGGACAGGGGCATGATGAACTATGCTGGAGGACTGTGGGTTCCTTGGTGATGGGTGCAGTATTAGAACATGCAGCTGTGATCCTATGCCTCTGAATCACATACAGTATTGTAGACCAGTGTTTTTTCAATTAGAAAAAATTAGAACGTGTTCTCTCTTTGAAAAAATTAAATTATACAAATATAGATATTATTTTGTTTTTATGTGTTTTAGTTTAGTAGATGGTATTTCATATTTTAAATTCTCACAGTTTACTATTACAAAAATTTTGAAAGTAAGATTTAAGGTAATTGTTGTAATTGAACTTTTTTGCAGTTTTGGCTTAAGGTTGACAGATCTACACAATTCTATCTTTTCGTGTGAATTATAAGTAAAAATATGTGCATTTCTGTTGAATTTTTCCAGCCCCAAAGTCTCCAGAGTTGCATTTGGAACCTCTCAACTGTACCACTATTTCTGTAAAGTGGCAGCAAGATGCTGAGGACACAGCAACCATTCAGGGGTACAAACTTTACTACAAAGAAGAGGGGCAGCAGGAGAATGGACCTATTTTTTTAGACACCAGTGACCTTCTTTATACTCTCAGTGGTTTAGGTGAGTGAGCCTGAGCTATGCTTTTCCTTTTTATCTTCCTCTGTGACCAATTTGGGGAAAAGTTAATGAATTTAAAAAGAAGAGAATTGACTTCAAAACATCACTGACACTGTATATCTTACTGTTTAAGTGACTAGCTTTTGACTCTCCATTGTGAGTTAACTGAAAAATGTCAGATAAATGTGGTATCTTCCTACCTTTCTCCCACCTCTCAGCACTGCTGTTGTCTCTGGAGTGCACTTTGGTAGACTGAGATTCTGATCAGTAGTGTGAGTATATGGTGAATGTGGACTCAGGATGCAAAATAGGAATATTAACAAATGATCAGATAATACTCAGTGATAAAGTTTAAGTTAGAAGTTTCCTGAGCATGCTGTGTAGGTATATTATTTTACATGTATAAAGGATCTGAAAGATATGCATAAAATAATGCTTTTATGTGTGACCTGGGCAACTCTACATATTTATTTTATGTAGCTCTAATCCAAAAATACAAGAGGAAAAAATTCTTCATTTTGTGTTTGGGCTCATCAGAGTTCTTTCAGACAGTTTTATTCCTCATCTTTTCTTTGCAGAGTGAGAGAATTTCATAATGTATACATGTTTATTAGAAAGTAAAAAAAAAAAAAAACCTATAGTAAATACTTGACTATAAACAGAAACATAGTTGAGATGTAAAATCCACTCTTAAGGCCTCCCTGATGGCGCAGCAGTTAAGTGCTGTGCTATGGAGCTGTCGGCAGCAGCATGACGATGAGATTTTAATACCCAGCCAGGCAGAATCCCACATAGCGTCCTCTCCTGCCTCTCCCGCTGCTCCCCTCCGCAGTGTATTTCCGTCGATCTGCCTGTTCTGCTCCCCACTCTGTCTCTGGTGAACCTCTTGTCATCCCACGCTCCTGGCTTGTACCCCAGCTTGTATGCATAAATAAATAAATCTTAAAAAATATTCATAAAAAAAAAATCCACCCTTAGCTGTTTGTTGCTCTGGAGTAGATTTTCACCCTGAGTACAAAGCAGTAGGCTTAATTATGATTACCATCCAAATACCTACTGGATTGTTGTAGCACCCTCTGCATGTATTGGACTTTTACAAAGCACTTTGACTTTCTGTGTCACCCACTGCCCTTTGAAGTATGGGAATGGAAGAGGTACAGTGGTCCAGCAAGGGCTGCTCCATTCCTTTCCCTGTCCTTATAGTAGTAGGGCTATGACAGCAGTCTTTGACTTGAGTGCCTGTACAATAAAAAGCAGTGGTAGAAATCTGTTTTTAGATGCAGGGACACAGATTCTTACTCTCTGTGTCTTTGCCATTGTTTTCCACATGCCAATTTGCTTTTAGTCTTCTTGTGCCATTTTTTAATTTAACCTGTATTTGATTAAATGAGTTTCACTGTTGATCTCTGTCATACAGCTTTATAGTGATAGGAAGAATTTACATATCTTCCAGGGTGACCTTCCTTATACTGAGAGGACGTTACAGGGCAGAGAGAGGGGCACCTCAGAATCCCCAAACCTGCCCACTCTAAATAGGTTCTGCCATCCGCAACATCAAGACAAAACATGTAAGACCTTTAATGGAAAGGAACTCTAATACAATTAGTGTGCGATAAGGAAAAGAGAATGTAGTTTCCAAGTCTAGCACCCATCCTCTTGTGGGTAAATGTTCAGCCAAACAGGGTTGGCCCAAAGCAAGGCCCAAAAGCCTGCCACAAGTCTAAAGCACCTTCCAGCGGGGGCCCATAGAAAAGGGTCAGAAACAGTCAGACAAATCTGGAAGGAAAAGAGTAAAATCAAAATCAAGATAAAAGCTGTCATTAGTAACCTCCCCATGGGTCCCTCTTATTCACATCTTTTTCAACCAGTCCAGGACCAAAAAAGCAAGTGCAGTTTCTTCACGTTTCTCTGCTCCATGTGCCTCCTCCATTTCTTCTTTCTCTCCATCCTGCTTCCTTCCTTTCCCAGTCTCCTCTCTCTAGCTTTTTCTTCTCCTTGTTCAGCTCTACCCTCTCTTGGGGCAGGGAACCTGAAACCTCCCCGTTTCCTGGGATCCACCCTGTTACAAATCTGCTGTCTCCAAAGTGAGCAACAATTAACTGTAGCTATGACGTTTCAGTATGTTCCCTCTTTCCATCTATATATTATTTATTCAAGAAAATTATTCGGTATCAAGTAAGAGATTTGAGGCAACTGTTGATGAAAAATCAAATTCAATATTTTCAATTTCTTCACTGTTAAGAAAATATGAATATGTAATAAATCAAAAAATAAGTTTGTAATGCTCTTCTTGAACATACATTACAGGGAGATTATTCTAAACAGAAGAATAATTTATTAGCAAAAACAAAATAATTTTCTGCCTGGGGAAATTTAAAGAAACATTTTATTAAAACCTTAACAATTCAAAACAAGTTTTTAAAATAAAAAAAAATGTCTACAGATGCATTTATATATAAAGACTCCCATTGGTCTTTGTTGACCTTTTTGTAACCTTGAAATAATAGTTTTCAATACTATAAACCTTTATTTTCTCCTTTGTTTTAAAAATAAATTGTATACATTGCTGTTTTTATGTTGTAAAATCCTTTGCATATGCTATTTGGGATAATTCAGCTTAAAATCACTTCATAATGCATAAATTAGGAACATATTTTGTTATAGTCAATTTGGCATATTAAAATAGCTCCATATTTCCTTGCTATGGAATTAGACTGAATTGTTGTTTTAAGCACAGTGTCGGACAACAGAGGATTCTGTCACAGCTGTAGGGCTTTCTTGTTGTACAGCAGGCTCCACACCCCTGGAATTGCCAAGGCATGGCCTGAGCGGCTGACTAGCAGAGATGCAGTGTGTGGATTCAAGCACTGTACACTGTTGACTAGATCACCTTTAAAATGTCTTTTAATCTTGAGAGTCTAAGGGTCTAGTCTTCCTTTTCTAGGAAGTCGCTGTTGGGGCTTAGCCAAGCTTATAGCAAGTGAATGGATTTAACCCACTAAGCAGGCACGTGTTAATAGCTCTCACTCCTTTCCCCTTTCCTTCCTACTTTTAGACATTGGGAGGGCAGTCTGATCTGTTAACTGGACAACTGACCATCTGTGACCATTTTTAGGGAGAGCATCTGGCGGTCGCTGCCTGTTTAACAGAGAATGATGTGTCTAGAGGGCAGTAGGTTAAGGGAACCCTATCTGTGTCTTGCATAGTGAATACTTGCTTTCACTGAGCCTTTGCACATTGACGATATTCTAACTCAAGCTAGATTTACTAAGTGGGCTTGAAAATGAAATTTAAATGCTTCTGTTTGCTGATTCAGTGTCAATTTGAGTAGCAAACTGATGTCTCAGTCTCAGAATTTCATTTTTATACTAATGCCCTTTATGATGCCCTAACACACATTCTTTAGTTTCCACTTCTGGTAATTAAGTTAACAATAGAAATCTATATAATTAGGACATACTATTCTTGGTAATACATACGGTTCTTTGTTTCTAAAAGAAAGAAATCACTAAGTGAATTTATGGTTTTTGATTCATTTGACAGACATTTTTATTTTTCTAAGTTAGGCATTATAGAACCAATAAAAAGATATGATAAATGTGACCCCTGCTTAAAATAAGGAAAATTAAACCAAAAAATCTAAGTTGACTGACTTATCTAACTGCCCCCCAAATTTCTGATTAACTAAATTTAATTGTAGTTAATGATGAAAGAGCTTTTTTAGAACATTTTACTCTTAAGCCCTAAAAGCTCAGTTCCCCCAGAATGTACTGTCTTTTTTTTTAAGTGGCTAAAAAGATTCTTATATTTTCATTAGTGTAATATAAAATATGCTGAGCAATGAAATTATTTTGTTGTTGCTAGTGTTCTAGTTTAATGATTTTACAATATATAGTTTGATTTTAATTAAAAGTGGCTTACATTTGGGAGGACTGGGGAAAAGCATTAGCTTTGTGCTTAAATGTTTGTGTGATTTGTTCTAAGTTGTGGTCTGAGGTTTTGTTCAAGATTTTGCATTTTGTAGTGATTATTTTCACTTATATATTTTTTCTTGGTACTTTATATAGCTGAATTTTAAATTAGTAGAATTTAAAATTATAATTTAATATAGTAGAATTTAAAAATTAATTTAAAAAATTAATAGCATATTTGTGTTCTGTGATAATAGACTGGTTCAAATAATTTCTCTATTTTCATCATTTATTTCAGAAATTTGAATTCTGAAGTTGGAGTTTCTTAATTGCAGAGGAACTGTTTTCATAACCTGACTGTCAGAAACTGTTCTTAATTGTTCAGTCTTTATATAATATCATATAAATTGTGCGGTTGTTAGTTTAGCATTTTGAAAACTATTATTAAGTAATCTTTAGCCTATCTTTTGTCATAGAACCTGTGCCTACTCGGTTTCACAACCTGCATGATTAATAAGCATAAGACTGAGCACCATTTGTAAAGATCCAAATTATTTAAAATCATTAGTAATGTTCATGAATCATTTGTACACTTTGAAAACTCACAGAATTTTTTTGAGAAATCCAAAATTAGAACTCTAAGTGATTGCAAGGTATAGGATTCAAGAGAAACAATCCCCTGGTTAATAATGTAATGTTAAAGCCACTTAAACCAGTTTGTATAGAAGTACGATAAAATTAAGTCAGATTTCTGGGTGTTATCTTTTACCATATCTTTTACATATCTTAAGAAAGAAAATTGAGAACTATCACTTCACAACAGCCTTCCATATTAAATTGGTATGACTAGAGGGATTTGTAGTCTTTCTTTCCTAAAGGCAGGAGAAGATTCTGTGGCATAAAAGAGACTACTTGAGAAGGTACAATGTGAACCTAACAATAGTTATGACTTTGTTTTCAAGATAAGTAGAATCACTTAGTTTATAAAATATTGAAATCACCTTTTAAGGCAAACCAAAAAGTCTTTTGAGAAACTGTCTTTCCTTATGCTTCTCACACAAGCAAGTCTTAGATAACACTCAGAAAAATCTTTGAAAACATCCTAGGTGAAAATCATTATAACGTGATTGTGATGCAGTAAAAAATGCTCTGTATTTTATAACAAAATCTTCCTATTCATGAATAATTTCAAGTACATATTCTCATACTGATTTTAGCCTATAAATTCATTTCAGCTTAAAAGATGCCTTGATATCAACCAGCTCAAATACTTTAGATACCAAGATGCTTTAATTCTGTGGTAACTTACAATCAATGACACAAATATTATTAAGCATGCTGCAAAGATTAGCATTCACTTTGCATTTATTCGTTAACATTTTTAGGATTGGTGTACAAATTCTATTAACATTATTACATTCATTTACTAATCATTTACCAAGGCAAGACATACCTCATATTTTTTGTCTCTCTTCAGTTCTTCCTGTGCTTAACCACAGTTATTTTCCACATTTAGTAGAAATGGTTCCTCTGAACAATGTGTGATTATACTCTTTCCTACTTTCCTTTCAAAGAATTACAAACTAAATTCCTTTAACTGAATCAGTAGACTGCTTAAAAGAATAAGCCTTAAAACTGACTGGGAGAGTTGAGTACAGTTTACAACAAGACAAAGGAAATATTTTAAGAGCATTGTATTTCATTAGTTTCACTATTAAATAACTTTTAAGTTATCCTTTCTTATGTTGTGTTTAATTTATTATAAACCCAAAATATGTTGAAACTTAAAAACAGATTTTAAAGAATACTCAACTGATTTTTTATAACTTATCAAGAGAGCAAAATTTTTTATTATTTCATTCTCCATAGCATCTGGAAAATATCAAATATAATTGATATTCAACTCAAATTTTGAAACCTTAATATTAGAAAATCTCAAAAACCAATACCTTAAAAGAAATGGAGCATTCACTTCTTAAAAAAAAACCCTGTTAATAACTACTGCTGCATTAAAAGTATAAAATTTTTTTTTATCTGCCAATTTGAAACTGCCTCTGTTTAAAGACAAAATGCTTATAGACTGTTGAAACTGTAAGAACTACGCAAAAGTTAGAGTTCATCATCTAGTTATCCTTCTTTGATTTCCTTTTTTTGAATGAAAGTTTATGTTCCATTCTAAAGCATTTTTGATACTCTCTGGATGAATTTAGAGCTATATTTCCATTTGGAAAAATATTATGTAGCTTTTAAGTCTTAACTCTTCTGGGAATCCTCTTGTGACCCCAAGTGGTGTCAGTCATTCCCATGGTACATCATTTACAATGCTCTATTATAGGAAGCATGTGGCACTGACAGTTAAGATAAATATATCAGTTGAATAAGTTTCATATCTGCTGCCTGGGTTTAACCTCAAGCTCCACAACTTATTAACTACTTAAATTCTGGTTGTTTGCCTGATCTTTCAGATAAGGGTATAAATAATAATAGCTATTTTAGTATGTTAAGAGACTTAAATGAAATAATTACATAAAGGTTAGCACAGTACCTAGCAAATTGTACCTCAACAAATGTTAACTATTTTAGTTGTTTTTAAAATTGTTTTCTTCCCAGGTATAACTTGGAAAACTGAATTTAAAAGTGTGTGTGTGTGTGTGTGTGTGTGTGTGTGTGTGTGTGTGTGTTTGTTTTATCGTGATCACTATATTTGGAAACCAGTGCTTCTTGAATTTTAATATGTGTATGAATTACCCAGGGATCTTTTAAAATGCAAATTTTAATTCTGTAGATTTGAGAAAGCCTGAAATTTTTGTATTTCTGCCCACTTTGAGGGGCAGGAGTTTAACCAGGGATAGACAGAATTTTTCTGTAATGGACCAGGTAGTAAATATTTTCCTTTTCCTGGGTGTTATGGACTGAATATTTATGTTCTACCAAATTTCACATGCTGAATCTCTAAGCCCTAATGTTACTCTGTTTGGAAATAGGTAGGGCCATTGAAGAGAGGGGATGAATGTTAAATGAGTTCATAAGGGTGGGGCCTAATTCATTGGGGCCATTACACTTACATGAAGAGATATTTTTCCATCATGTGATGTCACAGTGAGAAGGCAGCTGACTACAAGCCAGGAAAAGACAGTTCACCAGAAAATTAACTCTGCCAGACTTTTATCTTGAACTTCCCAGTCTCTAGAACTATGAGAAATTAATTTTTGTTGTTTAAGTCTGTGGTATTTTGCTATGGCAGCCCAAGCTGACTAATAGTGAGTAAATTGGTCTCTGCCACAGGTTACTGTAACACAAAATCAGCTCTAAAAGGTAAATACGTGGATATGGATTATTTTTCCAATGAAACTTTATTTGTGGACACTTATATGATTTGCCAATTCTAGGTATAGACTTACAGTTCTTTTTTTTAATATATATTTTTATTGTTATTTATATCTTTCACATTTTGTATTCCCCTTGGGTAACCCACCACCAATTCACCCATGATCCATCTCCGTGGTCCCTTGTGTTCTTTTCTACTCCATTTTGTGCTCCTATCCTCCCCCTCCCCCCACCCCCCACCCCCAGCGTCTCTCCTATTTGGTTTCCCTATAGTCCTGTTATAAGTGAAACCATTCGATATTTTTCTCTTTCTTTCTGGCTTGTTTCGCTGAGTATCATCCCCTCTAATTCCATCCATGTCGCTGCAAATTGCATGTGTTTATCTTCTTTCCATGCTGAATAGTATTCCATTGTGTATATGTACCACATCTTCTTGATCCAATCATCTATTTTTGGACATCTGGGTTGCTTCCATACCTTTGCTGTTGTGAACAGTGCCACAATAAACATATGGGTGCATGTATCATTTTGGATTAGTGTTTTTGTGTCCTTTGGGTAGATTCCCAAAAGTGGGATTGCTGGGTTGTATGGAAGCTCCTAGACTTACAGTTCTTGCTCTTCAAACTGGGGTCCCAGATAAGCAGTATAATGTGGAAGATTATTGAAATACTGTATTTCAGGTCCCATCCCCACTCCCCCCACCCCATCTCCTCTAGATCTATTGACTTAGAATCTGTTTTAACATGTTCCTGATATGTATATATATATTAAAGTTTGGAAACATTGGTCTGGATGACCTGATATTTCCTAGATTACCAATGTTAATTCTTCATAAGTTAATAACCTTTAGTTTCAACTTGTTACTCTTATTGAAAATTTTCCGGAAGTTTGTTTTGTGCCTTCTTGGTTCTAATAGTGCTGACTCTTGTCAAGCCAGTTATAGTTTTTAATTATTGTTAGCATTAAGCCTCTTTTTACTGCACTACTACTGTACTTTTTGTTATTGTTTTGTTTCTACTCCTATTCATACTTCTCAGCTTTCACATGGCGGGCGAGGTGGGGGGGGAATGGCATTCAGTGGCATCATCATGAAATCAATACATTTCTTTCCAAATATCCAGGGAGTGGACGGAATTACAGACGCTCAGGTATAATCTCTCAGTTTGGGCCCTTTGTCCCTACAATTTCTTTTACCACTGAGTGTTCATTCACAAATTCATTCTTTTCATTCACAGATATTTACCAAGCTCACTATGTGGTAGTTCCTACATTCACACACAATCATGACCAGGTAGACATGTTCATAATATTTGAGGAACTTAGCATCTAGGCAGAAATTAAGTGAGCAACTAAAATAAAATGTGATGAATTATTTGACAGTGAACATCAGGTCATTGTTAACAGCACTTGAAATTACCCTCAGACCTTTATTAGGGCTGAAATCAGAATAACTTACAGGAAGAAGTAACATTTTATTTGAGATCTAAAGGAAGTATAGGATTAGTCAGACAAGGACAGGGTCAAATACAGGTTATAATATATAATAAAATAAAAATAATTGTAAAAAATACATTCTAGTTACAGGGTCTTCAGTAAACCCTATGCAGCTATAAAGAGCTCTGAAACAAGTTTCATGGCTTCACTGTAAATGTACCTCTGCAAGAAGGGAATGGCAGGACTCAGAAAATACACAGGGAATAAATAGTGAAATTCTTATTGGATAGACAAGAAGTGGGGGTTGGGGGTTCATATTCTGGAAGAACTGTAGTGGTACTGTAGCCACAGAGTAAAGCTAGAGAGAGACCCACAAGAGGCCAGCATCTGCTAAACCACATGAAAAATTCAGGCTTATCCTAAAGACATTGTGAAGCCATTAAATGATTTTAGGCAAGCAAGTGACCTGACTTGATTTATGTTTAGAAATATTTTTCTGTTTCAGTATAAAGAATACACTGCATTGAAAACACAAAGGAGCTCAAAATTGCCACTTCACAGAAGAGGTTTTTGTGAGCTTTGTCTTTCACTTGCTTTCTGGTTCAGAGTCTGTCTGTATTCCTACTTTGCTGCAGTTCCTTCTGTGCATGGCAGTTCCCATGTACACACACACAAATAATCTCTTTTGCGGAACAGCATACTCTGTTGTTTAAATCAGTTTATACTCAGCTTTTTAGAACTATAATCATTGCATAATATAACTTCCACCAAGTCAGCAAATTTGGAAATTTCAGTGTATAATTCCTCTTAAATTGTCATCTATAAATAGTAAGTAATAGTAATTCCGTATCTTAAAAAAACTCTGTTTCAACACATAAGGGATAGATATTTAGACCTTTGGCTTATGCCTGTCTTTAAACCAGTTTTGCACTGTGCTAACCTGTTTTAATTTATGCCTCCCTTTGCTTGAGTTAGCTCTCAGGAGATATCCAGTCACAAATAATGATGTATTTTGTCCCCTGAGAAAACCTAATTATTCTTGATTTGGTACGTCGTCTTAGGCAACTGTGACACTGTCAAATTAATTTTGTGTTTTTAAATTATCTAGGAATTATAGGAAGCATAACCATGGATTCCATAAATCCATGACATAGGCTGATCTTCGAATCTACAGTATGAAGCCAGAAGTGCTTAGTAGTCACACACAAGAATATTTTTTGCTCATTCAACATTTAAATAAGCTTTAGAGCTACAATATCATTTACAAAGCTCTCCATAACACTGTGTAAGTACACTGAGAATACTGTTTTATGGACCTTAATAGGTACCAGATAAAGAGGCTTCTATGCTTTCTTGGTTGTTCTCTTGGGCCTCTTTTAGAAGACTTATGACACAGGAACTCTTTTGCCTTGAAAATCAGAAAATGAACTCCATTTAGAAATTACTGATAATGACCTACAGTTCCCATTAAATTAATGTAAATTATCAGTAAATTAATTGCAAGATTAAGACCATATCCACCACATGCAATTTTGATTTCTGTGATTTCTTTACCTAACTACTTATGAAGACACTGCCTAGAGTGTACATGCCAATTAGAAATATAAAATTTCTAATTTTAGGGTAGACACAATATGTTTTTTCTTGGAAAGTTATTGTGCATAAATATATAAAGCTGTTTGGCTTAATAACAAGATTTCTATCTATAACAATTTAATTGGCATATCATGTTTCATAAAATTTTTGTATTAAAATTTTCCCACCCTAATATGTATTTTTAACTTGCTTATTTTCCAGTAATATAGATTTTTAACTTGTTTATTTTCCATTATTTGAATGTACATACTGTATATCAAGTCCTATATTTGGCACAAAGAATATGAACATAAAATAGCATGCCTGCCTCCAAAGCATTTACAGTTGGGCCTATCAGCATCCATAGGAAAATGTCCTGAGAGATGAACTTGAGGTATTGTCAGAGCATTCTGGAAGCACAGAGGATAAGTGCTTAGTTTTACTGCATGATGAAGAATATTTTTCTAATAGAAAAATGGAAGAAAATAATTCCAGTCACAGGAGCTTTAAATGTACAAAACAACAAGATTTTTTTTTTTATTTTTTATTTTTTTTTCCATTTTTTTTTTTTTTTT